>CACRXK020005219.1:0-28836 GCA_902702795.2 Paramuricea clavata
TCATCCCAACAAAATCCATTCAGTTGCGCGCGAACAGGCACTTCATGCATGGCAGCAGTGGAAAGCTCCTTCCGAAAAGAAACTTTACACCGACATTCACGCAGAAAATGATGAGTTCTAAAGATGATGTATTACGACCTCGAAAGATGTGTTAGGAAACTTAGGCCTGTTTCAAACGTCGCACTTCTCATGTGCTGAACGCATTAAAAACAATACATAAATGATGCATTTCAACTGTATTGTTTTTAATGCGTTCGGCACATGCCAAGAAGCGCGATGTTTGAAACAGGCCTTAGGTTAGGACTAATATCGCATTTTGAGCCAGTAATTGCATTTCCTGCTCTCTCTCAGCTACGAATTTTGGATATCGTTTTGTCTTTTGAATAAGTCATAATCTTTTTTAAGAAGGGTGCTAGCTCGCCCTCGCTAGCTCCCGTGATTTCGGCACCACTGATCGACGCGTTACCACGCACTTCAAGCGAAAATACAATTGCAATGATAAATATTTTGCGACTGCCCCTTCATCATTGTCAATATTAATAAGACCAGCAAACATCTACATACACCTGCATCAATAAGTTAACAATAAGTTCAAATACGACTCAAACTTACCAATTTCCATAGTTCAAATGCGTTTAGATACAATATCCGACGGTTCAACAATTTTAATAAAAACTGCAAATGCATGAGGTATCTCATTTTCCAGTACTATAAAAAGAACAAATGTCAATTTCAACCTTAAAATATATATTTTTATTGAACTATATTTCATTTGCACTAATTGATTATTTTTTAAAAAGATCCGAAACTGTTTTTAATTATTTATCAAGATTTATCTCATCTATATGATGGTCAGGGTAAAATGGAAACTGAGAAATGTTGAAGGATTTCGTAGATATAATGTTCGAGTGTGATTTTTATACATTTATTTAAACGTAACCAGGAACAGTTACGAGAAATGTAACTATACGACCTCTCGCAGGAATCAAACCATTCACAAATTTGAAAAAAAATATGAACAAAAAGATAAAACAACGATTTGGCCGAATTTCCAAATCTTGAGGAGCTTGATTGATTATGATGCAATTCACATTTGCATCGTGTCCGCATTCTATACATTTAGTCATTTGGCCGGGTTCATAATATATTAACGCTGCTGTCGGAAGAAGATTAAATAATAACCGTTCTCACAACAAAGCAGCTGAACTCGCACGGAAAATGTCTGTGCCGTCTCCTTTGTAAGAGTTTCATGTACTTCAATGAATTCGGAGCGGGCCGATTTGCGAAAAGATGGCATTATAATAATTAGCGTTACTCTAGGACTCTAGGACCGAAGCTGGAAATCTACAAAACATCATCTTCTAATTTCTGGTTTGAATTCGGTGAGTTCCACATGATTTAATGCCTGCAGTTTATCTGGTTTAATATGCAGACAAAAAACAACGTTTAAGCATTAATTTCTGTCTTCTTCCAACGATTTTGTCTTTTCTTTTGGTTCCAAATTCTTACCAAAAATGAAATGGAATTAACAGACTCGTTTACACTTTCGAATTAACAGCCCTTGGCAGCTTTCTAAGACTCGCTATTTTCGGGGGGGGGGGAATGTCTGATAAGAAATAGCAGAAATTTCCGCTCTTCTGAAAAAGTAATCATTTACCACATTATATAGTTATAAAGATTATGTAATAGACAACTATCAGACTGACCTAGTCATTAAGAGATGAATAGAATGAGGAGGAGCTACTACTTTTTGGAGGGCCACGGGATGTGGTTTTACTGGGTTGTTATGTGTGTAACATGGTTTCTTTGTTCAGCAATTTAAAGACAACACAATGAGTATATTGCGCTCATTGCTCTTCATCTCAGTCGTTACACTGGGCTTCCAAGCAAGACCTGGTAAGATTTGTTATAACTACTGTTATCACTAGAAAGTTTGTAAAAGATAGTAGAGTTAAAGCACATGCATGGAGTGTAGTGCGGCTCGTGCCAGAGGTCAAAGAGTAAAGAGTCGTATCTACCATTTAAACCGAGATATCACTTATCCTTATATTCATCATCTGCTTCTGTTTGTTAGTTCTGCTCTATGTTATAACTAGTATTCATGTTTTACATAATTGTTAAGGAAAGTGCCTAGATATCCGTGCTTATCCAGGTTTTCTCAGACATAAATCCACCCATAATATATCACTTCTCATTACCCGGCTATCTTTACAGGACTGTTTGGTCATATCTCATCTCAGGGGGATATCATTCTCGGAGGGCTTTTTCCCGTACACAAGGAAGGCAGCCGTGAAGACATTTGTGGACCGTTCAGTGAAATTCCTGGGTACCAGTACATGGAAGCTATGCGTTATGCAGTTGACCAAATTAATAACAGATCCGATATCTTACCAGGAATACGACTTGGTACGATCATTTACGACACTTGTCGAAGTCCCACGATCACTGCCGATCATACAAAAGACTTTATTAAGTCTTCACTGGAACGTGGCGCTAATGGCTCCGAATTTGCGGGTGTAATTGGCCCGTTCACGAGCGGGAACTCGATAATAGTCGCAAACTTTCTCCGAGTTTTTGAAATTCCACAAATCAGCTATGGCGGTCTAACAGTTGAGCTGAGTAACAAAGGTCGTTATGGCTACTTTTTCCGAACCGTTCCGCCAGACAGTTTCTTTGCCGAAGGTTTGGCGAGGCTTCTCGAGCATTTTCGATGGAATTTTGTATCAATTATATACTCGAGTGGAAAATATCCAGAGACTGGGACCGAAGAGGTTGTCAAAGCGTTGTCAAGACGGGACATTTGTCTCGCAAAAAGGCATCGGCTACCGCGATTTCCCACTGAAGAAGACTTTGACAAGGCCATTGCAGAAGTACTGTCAGTTGAAGAAGCAAAAGTGACTGTGTTCGTCACGATCCAACGAGACTCGCGTGGCTTGCTCAAGGCAAAGAAACGTAACCCGCTGGCCAAAAGGCTTGCAATCGTTGCTAGTGTTTCCTGGAGTAACCGTGATGACATCACAAAGGGCCTGGGGCTGGTGGCCGAGGGAACTATTACATTCGGTCATTTGGGCGGCAGCAATATGCAAGAATTTGAAAATTACTTTCGTTCGCTCAACTTGTCAAATTACCAGCAAAATCATAGAAAATGGTTTGAAGAATTCTGGGAAAGTCAATTCGAATGCTCCCTTGGGAATACAAGCAATTATTCCAAGAAATGTACGGGAAAAGAGAATCTCTTGTCCCATCAAATGGAAATAGCGCCAGTCAGAGTGGTCATCAATGCTGTTTTCGCAATGGCTTATTCACTGGAAAACATGCGAAAAATCTTATGCCCAAATATTTCGGGAATGTGCAGCAAAATGAAACCACTTTCCAGAAATCTGTTAAAAAAATTCTTAGAAAACGTTACTTTCCCGGATTCGTGCTTCAACTGGCCAATCATGTTTAATCAAAACAACGAAGTGGCTGGAAACTATACAGTCTTCAATTATCGACAATCAAAACCTGGTGTGTTCTCCTATATCCCAGTTGGCAATTGGACGAGTAAATTACAGGAAAATGGTGAAATTTCAGGAAAATTACAATTAGATATATCTAAGATACGATGGCCAAATGAAACGGTTCCGATCTCTAAGTGTAGTGTGGATTGCGGGCTTGGAAATGTCAAACAGCCTCGATATGGTGAAGAATGCTGTTGGGATTGTGTAACTTGTGACAAGTATGACGTCATCCTTAACGAGACGACGTGCCGCGCATGTGCAGAAGGTTATGTCCCTGATGCCAACTTTTCAAGTTGCTTGAAGCTGGAAGTGAAATATATGAACTTGAGAAGGCCGCTTGCTGTTTTTCTTGTGTTTCTTGCATCTGTTGGAATAATCACCAATCTAACAGCTTTGATTGTTTTTTACATCAAGAGAAACCACCAGCTGATCAAAGCGACGAACATCGAAGCTTGTTACTTCATCTTTTCTGGCATTTTCCTAATTTTCATAACTGCCATAGTATTTGTGGCTAGACCAACACAAAGTCTTTGCTACACACAACGCTTTCTCCTGGCAAATTCATTCACTGTGTGTTATGCTGCTTTGCTCGTAAAACTGAGACGAATTTACAATAAATCCATACGTGAAAACCAGCTTGGCAACCAAGGAGAAAGCTCACATTTTCTCAGCTTGAGACTTCACTTAGTGATCACCATCAGTATAATCATTATTCAAGTCCTTTGCACCGTGCTCACAATCACAAGAAACACACCAAAATTACGAGAAAACTTTTACTTCAAAACTGGCGAACTTTTGCTGGAATGTCCATTAAAATCGTCTGTATTCGTTGCCTACATTGCTGGAAGTCTTATTCTTGTCTTTATTTGCACTGGCTACGCTTTTCTAACACGAAATATACAGAAAAACTTTCACGAAACGCGCTATATCAGTTTCACAACCTACACATCAAACGTCCTATGGGTCGTGCTACTTGCGTTTTTTCTTAACTCCGAAGACAGTTTTTCCCGCCAAGATTTGATAGCTGGTATAAGCCTTCTGATTGGTTGGTTAACGCTACTCGGATTGTTCGCCCCACTCTTCTATCATCTACGGACAAAAAAGGTTTTCGACAGGACTTCGTTAATTGACTGGGATCTGGTGCGAACAGGTCCTAGGATGGCCAATCCGAGTTGAGATTGTTAGTATAACCACACTCTGGATTGGTCTGGAACTTAATACGAGAAGGGTGAAAACACTCACTAAACAAGGCAACCAACACGAAATTCCCGAATGCCAATGTTAAAAAATATTATGCACGAGAAGCAGAACAGAAACGAACAAGAAACCGTTCAGTATCTGCATGGTTTCTAAACCCAGAGAAGTACGTACGTAGCTGAGTTTTTACCAATGCAAAATTCATACCGAGTGATCACAGTCAGAAAGTTTGATGGTATAAAACAACGGCTTTATAATATGTTATAATGAGTGATGGATCATGCGTTGGCAATATATCGTATGTGACACTGGATTGCGTGTCGCTAATTAAAACACTAATCAGTGTAATTGTGAAAAGACATTTTCTTGACATTGAGTGCTAAAAACCTATACTCGTGGATAACAACAGTCAGTATCTTTCAGTAATATATCTTTAAAACTGGATCCCGTATATTTTATCGAATGCAACAGCAAAATTTTATCTCTAATCTTTATCTTTTATCTTTATCTTTAATCGATTTGAATGCTAATTTAAAGAGCAATCGTTTAAAACATTTTCAAAATTTAAATTTGTCCAATGAAATATAGTTAACAAACTGCTGTTAAATTAATGAAATTTAAATTTTAATGTTCTTATCGCAAAAGCCGCGGATGAAATCAAAGAACACAAATTACTTCCTCTGCCACTGGTTTTGATAAGCAACTAAGCAAGCAACTTCGTTTTAATAATAAAAAAATCAAAGTTTTCAGCAGAGATAAATAAAACTTTTCGGCTAAAGTGGATTGGATATAAACAAGGTTAGTAAAACATGCCATGAAACTTTGAAGGAAACTCATTCTGGGAAACAGAAATCATCTCAAATTTCATTTTAAACAGCAAAAGGGACATAAATAGGACTGGACTTATAAAATTCCGGACTCTTTGACTTATGAATCTCCAGACCACTTAATTAAATAACAATCCTTTGAAAACTTGACTGAAAATTCGGTCTTAAAGAAAATCGCAATGTATACAAGTTGACAAGTGAACGTTCCGTAACGTATCGTTGAGACACATACGGTTGAAGTGGAAATTATGCATGAATCGTTAACGAGTATCACAAGATTTGTGCATGAATACAGGAAATTAAATTTTTTTGTTTCTGGAGTACTAGAGTGGAACTATAATGACATTCGCAAAAGAATACGTTGCGACACATACATGCAGTTGAAGTATCTGCATGCATCGTTGATGAGTATCACAAGATTTATAAAATATTGCATGCAGGAAGGTCTGCAAGATACGGGAAACTATAAGAGTCCGTGCTTGGAAGCATGAGTCAACACTATTCCAGATTTTTACATGCTCATTTTAGTTGCATCGTGATAATATTGTACTTGTAGCCAGCTTGGAGTGAGATTTCCGTCATTTGTGCAGTTTCTATAAAGAACCGCACCTCTTGCGCGCGTCACATTTGACATACAGAAGGCAACAGAATAACTAAGACGGATCAATCCAACTTGAGTCTAAAATCTGGGACGGAATAATAAGGTAAGAATAAAATTTTAACTAGTACTTCGCTATTAGTATTACTTATTCGCAATGGTGTTATAGGATAGGACGAACGAATTTTGATATGTAAAGGAAAAAAATATTGGATGGGATGAAATTTTTCAGACTAGAAATCCGGCTCAAATCAGATGCAGCTTTATATATATTGATATGACTTGTGTATGTCTGGCCATGTTTAATTTAATGTTTGTTTGTTCGTTTGTGGTATAGAGCACGTCATTAAGACTGAGCTTAGGAAATTTAGGGTCGTCTTGCACCCATATATACCTTAATTAAATTAATGTGAGTAAAAATTGTACTGATCGAAACTATACAATATGTCGAGGATATGCATCTACCTGAAAAACGAAAGCAGAAATTCTACTTTTATTTTTCAAGTATAGTTGAATAATTGCACATCCCTGACACAGTCGCTGTTTGCTCTCGTCTCGACCTATATCGACTGTTCGAGATTTTTCAAAAACTCCGATGCTTTTGTTTCAATTTGATCCAACAAGGGGGATATTTTCTGATTATATTTGTATGCGAGTTAATATTTATGCCCAGGTCAAACAAAGGTCAGCTCACGTGGAAGTCATGTGGATCTGAAATCGTTCATTCTACTGACGCAGTTCAATGTTGCGGCAGAACGCGCTGTCTCACAAATCATAACTCTTGGAGTAAAACATTTTTGGAAATGTGAAAGATCAATATACAAAACGCGAACAGCCCTGACAGCAGCCTGATGAAGGCGCGTTTACAATTTTTGCTGCGATTTTCCTCTTCTGGAGGATGTGAACGAGTTATGAACACTGGATGAACTCGTCTGCTCGTTTTCATGCATCAGAAGGAGAAATCGCACTGGAAGTGTAAACGGGCCTTAATACCCTTTTAATATCTCAGAAACGACACTGAAATAGTGTTAAATGTGATAAGTACAGGTGAGCTTGTTTTGAACAACAATTGAGTATTGGCTAACCTTGCTATATATGGATTGATTTATCTAAAATTATACAAACAGTTTCAAATGCACTTTGATGATATTTTGATTATGTCATAACATCATCTCTGAAAATATCCGTCATTAATATAACATTCAGTCAGGCCGACTACCATATTAGCATCGCGTTAATGGTCTAATGATTTATATAACAACCCGAGGTAACATCAAAGGAAAAAAATAAAGGGCTGTGGTTCAGTAAAGGTCGTAAAGTAAGATACTAGAGGAAAGGTACATATCACGATCCTCACGCAAGTCCAGATGTGTATGGTTCAGTGACCGCCAGCTGAATGACCGCGGAGTGTGTTTGGAATTGACGGGGAGGGGGGGGTACGCGAAGGTCAGATTATTTTAACCATGTCTATTAATTATCATTCTTCTTTTACTTATAATATAAGTGTCATAAGTCTGAAATGATGTCAGACTGCAAAATTTCCGTTTGATGTCAATGTTTGAATTTCCTTTATGCACCTGAGTAATGGCAGATGTCTGAAGTAATTTCAGTAAACAACGGGTTACTATTTTTCAGACCTGATGCGTCAAACTACAGAGATTTGTTTCAGTCTTTCTTGTGTTTAAAATGAAGTCGGAAGTTGGCCATGGACCAAGTGATATTTCTAACGTAGTATGGAACAAATTTATTGCTTGAGACAAACTCTCGTAATTTTCTTTAAACTTGTTGCTTCGTGAAAACAATACTATTTCCAGTCTTTACAATACAAACTGGTTTTTTTCAGGTTCAGGTTTAGCTTAATGTTAGTTAGTTTCTTTCATTTACATATTCAGTGTCCATATAGGTCATGCAACTATAACAATTTTTTGTATAAATCAAATATAATGATTAATGTAGTCGCTGGGAAGGTATATAAAAGAAAACAGGAAGGAGATTTTTTCCACCAGTTTTACGTTGCAAATTTAGCACGGTCATTTAGGAAGAATGACCAGAACACCATTTTTTCCCACCATTGTCACATCCCACTAGACAATTCCAGGGGTTTTTAAAATTAACTATGTATTTTCTGTCTTAATTATACGTAATTATGTGCTTGTGTGCCACCCGTTTTCCGACAGATTGCTATTCTAGTTGTGCAAACAGGAAAAACCAACTTTAAAAACTCTCGACTTTATCAATGTGTCATCACTAATTAAATCTTACTGCATGCTGCTTGCATGTAAAGGTTTAAAGTCCAAAAAATATAGTAAGAGCAAGTTGAAAGCAATGAGCTCTATACATCTGGAGCAAGATCTTCACTCATTCGGCCTGTGAGAAAATTAAGCCAAAATGGCGGCCAGTGACGTCCAATATCTATGAAGTTTGTAAACAATTTTTATACTATCCCCCCCCCCCTCCCCCCCAGCTAATTCCAGTATTTTTTTCTAATGGACCACATCGCTAACCAAGTTTTCAGTTCATAAAACCTGAGTATTATTCTTTCAATCCAAGTCAAAATACGAAATTTCGGCACACTTCGCGCAGACAAAAACATTAGAAAGGGACTGAAACCGACATCCAATAGCTCCATCTTTTTCTTCACTTTTTGGACTCAAGTTCTCACTGCAGACATATATGAAGATCAGTGGTTGAAAGCAAGAATTCCTCACTCCAGACATAGTATGAAAATCACTGGTTGAAAGCAAGAATTCCTCACTCCAGACATATATGAAGATCACTGGTTGAAAGCAAGAATTCCTCACTCCAGACATAGTATGAAAATCACTGGTTGAAAGCAAGAATTCCTCACTCCAGACATATATGAAGATCACTGGTTGAAAGCAAGAATTCCTCACTCCAGACATAGTATGAAAATCACTGGTTGAAAGCAAGAATTCCTCACTCCAGACATATATGAAGATCACTGGTTGAAAGCAAGAATTCCTCACTCCAGACATAGTATGAAAATCACTGGTTGAAAGCAAGAATTCCTCACTCCAGACATATATGAAGATCACTGGTTGAAAGCAAGAATTCCTCACTCCAGACATAGTATGAAAATCACTGGTTGAAAGCAAGAATTCCTCACTCCAGACATATATGAAGATCACTGGTTGAAAGCAAGAATTCCTCACTCCAGACATAGTATGAAAATCACTGGTTGAAAGCAAGAATTCCTCACTCCAGACATATATGAAGATCACTGGTTGAAAGCAAGAATTCCTCACTCCAGACATAGTATGAAAATCACTGGTTGAAAGCAAGAATTCCTCACTCCAGACATATATGAAGATCACTGGTTGAAAGCAAGAATTCCTCACTCCAGACATAGTATGAAAATCACTGGTTGAAAGCAAGAATTCCTCACTCCAGACATATATGAAGATCACTGGTTGAAAGCAAGAATTCCTCACTCCAGACATAGTATGAAAATCACTGGTTGAAAGCAAGAATTCCTCACTCCAGACATATATGAAGATCACTGGTTGAAAGCAAGAATTCCTCACTCCAGACATAGTATGAAAATCACTGGTTGAAAGCAAGAATTCCTCACTCCAGACATATATGAAGATCACTGGTTGAAAGCAAGAATTCCTCACTCCAGACATATATGAAGATCACTGGTTGAAAGCAAGAATTCCTCACTCCAGACATATATGAAGATCACTGGTTGAAAGCAAGAATTTCTCACTCCAGACATAGTATGAAGATCACTGGTTGAAAGCAAGAATTCCTCACTCCAGACATATATGGAGCTCAGTGGTTGAAAGCAAGAATTCCTCACTCCATGCTAGATTATCCAAAAGAGATGCGTCTGCTGAGACAACATCTCGAAGGTTGAGTGCCTTGCAGTGCGGGTAGTGCTGTTTACATGATCCCGCGCTTTGCTGGGACGAGATGTGAGATGGGATGATTTTGATGTATTGAAATAAGTCACGGTGCACGATTCAATACATCAAAGTTATGCCGCCTTCCATCCCGGTAAACTGGGATATAAATGTGAACAACCCGAAGTAAGGCTTAAGGGAGCCTCTGGATAGTGTTAGTTCCGCATTAGCTGTCACGTGACTGCCTCCATGCAATCTCGTCCTCGTTTGATCCGGGTCTTAGCGGAGGATATGTTCTCATGCAGCTACATACACGCAATGGACATTTGCATTATAGACTAAATTTTGATCTAGACAAAAATTTCATCACAGCTTGAAAGAGCATCACAAAATTAGTAATATTCCAAAGTTTCGTTGCGAAATGTTGTAAAATGCGCATAATATAGCCCTGCGAAATTTGCAATTTTCAGTCATTTTGTATTACAAACGGGAAATTGATGCCCCAGATTGGGCTGTCAATTTCCCGTGCGTAATACAAAATGACTGAAAAACGCCAAACTTCGCAAGGCTACATTATCCGCATTTTACAACATTTCGCAACGAAACTTTGGAATATTACTACTTTTGTGATGCTCTTTCAAGCTGTGATGAAATTTTTGTCTAGATCAAAATTTAGTCTATAATGCAAATGGTCCATTGTTTAATCTGCAGCTTGCTCGAACCAACAACATAATTATTTTTGCTTATAATGTCTATATTTTAAATTACCCGATAATTAATTTCGCCTATATTTGACATTTGAGTGGTCGACAAGACAGCTGAATATATACACCAAGCCTCTCAAATCATCGTAAAAATTTTGCCAACTATTGTGTAACAGAAAATGAAATTATTATATAAACAAGAAGGGAAGAAAGAGCTCAAGAAGAAGTACAAGGAAATAGTAGGACTATAAGATTATATGAAGTAAGCCTGCTTATAGTTGAAGACGCGGGCAAGTGAGAACCACGTATCGAAAAAGTATAAAACAGTATGTACAAATTTTTCATGTAATAATATACAAATATATATTTTAAGTGTGTTTTACTGGTTTGGTTTTTAACGAAATTTCATAGTATATGTTTACCTCAAAATCTTCACTACATGCAATTGTAGATCGTCACTGTTTTTTTTTGTTTTTTTTTTTTGGGGGGGGGGGGGGGGAGTGTCTCGCACGCCTATGTATATACTTATACTGCAGTACAACTATACTGCTACAGTATTTATGTTCTTTCCAATTTTCTTACTGCTGTACGAGTTTGATTGGCAATATCTTTTCTCTGGGAACTCGGGTTTCCTCACGATGTATATGGTGACTCTCATAAAGGGTGACCCTTACTAGACATCTGGGGAGAACAATATATACAGTATAATTGAGAAACCTCTAGAATACAAGAGGACTCTTTAAGTCTTACTAGACATATATAGGAAGAACAATTTATAGACTACATGCAATAAGGGTCTTAAGACCTGATCAAACGAACATGAGAGTTGATGAGAGTTGCCAGTCACGCATTGTTCCAGGGGACATTTGAAGCTCCTAGATTAACAAAATAAAGGTTTGATGAATGTTGAATGAAATATAGTGTGCCTGCAGTGTAGGTAGCGACGTAGGTCAGCTGTGTAATATGTATAGCTCGGTGGGTTACGCTTTTTTGGTTGAGTCAATCTTCTGTAAGGTCCCTAGCTATGCAATGTTGACTTACAGTTTGTCTGGAAGTCATGTTGTAACTATTAACCACTTATCTTATATATAGGTTGTCTACAACAACTTGACTAAATTTTGTCTATGATTCTGATATACATATACATATATATACTACGTGTCATGCATTATTTGGATAGTTTCCTCGAACAATTGTTATTCTCTGATTATCCTCTCTGCGGTCATAACCACAAACATGAACCATGCAGTCAAATAATATTTTTTATAGAAATATAGATATAAATTTCTGTATGTCGATATGGTATATTTAAAAACAAAGGCGCCGCTATATTTGACTCGCTTTCTATCCAGCTTGCATTCAACTTATATAGTTTTACTCCAATCTCACTCAAATTTATAAATAAGACAATCTCTGAAACTTTGCATGTATTTATAACTTTGTCTTTAATCAAAGCAGTATTTTGTCTCAACTATAGGAACCACGAGAACAGAGGAGAGAGTTACAAGAAAGATTTTATTCTAGAAGTGTGATCCACCATATTTGAAATGTGGATTTTAATTTTCTTATTCTCACCATTTGCTGGTTCAACTTCAACAACACCTAATCCAGGTTAGTAAATTTCAAAACTAGAAAATCTAACGAAAGCCAAGTAAGACATGTGAAAAGATGAAGAATATATCAACAGACATCATTTTGAAAGTTTCTCTTAATGTAGGGGTATTGGCAGTGCAGTTATAAGACTTATAAGTGTGCGCTTGTCACGTGTGAAACTGGACTGCATTTGTCTTGATCATGTGTGTGAAAGGTGCTTCTAGTATGGTTCTACCAAACACACTGATTTTCTTCACCTGCAGTAACACTGGACCAATATAGTCTCTTACTAGGCCTCTAGGGAGAACACTTTAGATTTAATAGAACTATCCAGTAAGAACAAAGTCAGTTTAGTTTTAACGAATAGCATTCAAAGTGCATAGAGCTCATTTCATATCTTCACTTGCAATTCTTATTTTTTAGTAAACAGTCTTAACATATCCACACATGGGAATATCACTCTTGGAGGTCTCTTTCCCATTCACAAGGAGGGCGATAAAGAAAATAACTGTGGAGAGTTCAATGAAATCCCTGGTTACCAGTACATGGAAGCGATGCGTTATGCCGTAGAAAAAATCAACAACAGGTCAGATTTGCTCCCGGGAATTAGACTAGGAACGATCATTTACGACACTTGCCGAAGTCCTACGATCTGCGCCGACAGGACGAAAGACTTTATACAGCTTACGCTACAGACTGCATCGGACGACCAGCCTGCATCGGGCGACCAGCTTGCAAATCTTGCAGGAATAATCGGTCCTTTTGTGAGTGGAAATTCAAAAATCGTCGGTAGTTTCTTACGTGTGTTTGAAATCCCACAAATAAGTTATGCATCTCTGTCAGTTGAACTGAGTAACAAGGATATTTATAACTACTTTTTTCGGACAGTCCCTCCTGACAGTTTCTTTGCAGAAGCTTTGGCCGAGCTGTTGGAGAGACTGGGTTGGAATTATGTATCGTTAATTTATTCCAAAGGCACTTACCCGGAAACTGGCGCTCAAGAAGTTGAAAAAGCGTTGGCAAAACGCCACATTTGCTTAGCAAAAAAACATCGCTTGGCGCGATTTCCGAAAGAATCCGAGTACGACGAAGCGATCGACAAAGCAGTCAAGGTAAAAGAAGCGAACGTTGTCGTCTTCGTGACGATTCAACGCGATTCACGCAAGTTGCTCTTAGCAAAACGGCGACAACCGCAGGCCAAGAGACTCTTGATCGTGGGCAGCATCGCATGGAGCAACCGAGATGACATCACTAAGGAACTGGGTAAGATTGCTGACGGCACCATCACCTTTGCGCACCAAGAAGGAGAGATCAAGGACTTCGAAAATTACTTTCGCTCGTTAAATTTATCAAACTACAACGCAAATTACCAAGGCTGGTTCCATGAATTTTGGCAAAAACAATTCAACTGCTCCTTAAACGATTCAACATACTCCTTAGTGGCAAAGTATCCAACTCCTTGCACGGGGAAAGAAAGTCTGCATAAAACACGCATGGAAATTGCTCCAGTTCGAGTCGTAATCAATGCAGTAAATGCAATGGCGTACGCTTTACACAACGTGCAACAGGCTCTCTGTCCCAATACTGAAGAAATATGCAACGCAATGAAACCCTTATCAAGAACGCTGCTTCAAAAATTTTTGAAAAACGTACCTTTCCCGATTCGTCGTATGGCTGGCCAATCAAATTCGATCAATATAACGAAGTAGAAGGCAACTACACCGTGCTCAATTTTCGTCCCAGGGAGCGAGCCCCTGGATATAGTTATGATAAGGTCGGGACATGGAAGGGACAAATCGCAAAAAACGGTGAAATAAGTGGGATTTTGGATTTCAATTTATCCGATATACGCTGGGTTAACGAAAATGGCAGTAAACCTTCATCGGTATGTAGTCTAGCGTGCGACACGAAGCGCATTACCAAGCCACGCCCTGGGTCTGCCAGCATGTGTTGCTGGGATTGCGAGAAGTGCAAGGAGCATGACATTATCATGAACAACACGTGTCAAACATGTGCCACAGGTTATGTACCAAGTCATCATTTCAGCAAATGCTCAAAATTGACATTGAAATATATAGACATTAATTCGCCCTTAGCAGTGACCTTGATCACAATTTCTCTGTTCGGCATTGTCATTGATTTTGCCGTGTTTGTGGTATTCTTTGTGAACCGCCACAAGCCGCTGATAAAGGCGTCGAGTCTAGAAATGTGCTATATGATGTTTTTAGGGATATTTGTGATTTTCCTCATTCCTGTGACGTCTCTGGCAAAACCCACCGCAGGCCTATGTTATTTCGGAAGATTTTTGATGGGAATTTCCTACACCATTTGTTACGCACCACTGTGCATGAAACTTTGGAGAATTTACCGTATTTTTAAAAGCTCGCATGACATACGGCGAATGAGTGGTTTGCTTGGCCGACGTTCACAACTGTTAATTACATTTGGTCTTATCGCAATTCAAGCGTTGTTCTTCATTCTGATATCAAGCACCAACCCTCCAGACTTGGTTGAGAATTTCTACGCTCACACGGGTGAACTGCATCTTGAATGTTACCTCACGGCCCCGGTATTCATCGCCTACTTGACGTACAATGTCGTACTCATGTTGCTGTGTACGGTCTACGCATTCATCACACGACAATGTCCCAAGAATTTCAACGAAGCCATGCATATCGGTGTGACGATGTACCTCTCTTGCGTGGTGTGGGTCGTGTTTCTCGCGAGTTTTCTCAACGTCAACGACAGCATCTCGCGTGTTTATTGGATATGCGGAGCGAGCGTTGTGATTGGCTGGATTACATTACTTGGACTTTTCACGCCAAAAGTTTATCAAGTTTTCACGAAAAGATACGTGGATGAGAGCACTCTGATAACGTGGAGAAATTCCCTTCTAAGACGCTTGGCAAGTGCTAGCACCTCCGAGGAGCCGACGAGCCCGGGACTTGTGAAACAAAACCCAATGACTATACAGGGAGAGAAACTTCAATTGACCGTCCCGAAAAGAATGCTGAGTAGCAGTGACAACGATAAGAGAAATAGCAAACTATAAAACATCTGTGTAGATTATAGCTATTAATATTGACTGGTTGAGCTGCTTGTCTTGCTCAAAACATTCAAATGCACGTTACAAAAACTTAGAACAGACAATTTTTGGTTTTCAATCGTGTGATGTTTTAGCATAATTTTACTCAAGTGGGGGTCAATCATTGAACTAGGGTCAACTAAAAACAACAAAGAAACAAAATAACTGTCAACGCATCTTATGTAAATGAGTTCTGTGACTATTACAAAAGCCAATATAAAGCAATATAAAAGCTGTCCTTTACCCCTGACCCTCACTTGTGTGGATGTGATATCAAATGAAGCCCAAGATATTTGTGGCTGTTATACTCAGTTGCAAATGAAGGTGTATGATTGACAAGGATAGTAAGGTATGATACAAGATGTTGCACAAACACTTGCAAGGTGACTACAGTTCCAGGAATTTCCAATGGATATTTAGGGATAACATGTGGGATATTTAGAATTAGGACTAGGGCTATTTGTGGATAATTTAAATCAAAATTGAGAGTACATTGTAGAGACACCTACTACTTTAAAAATGATTTGTCACTCCATGGCCTGTAATTGCTTGACAATACAAGAAATTTCAAGACTTTCAAATTCTGTTTTTGAAGAACAAATCACATACACTAATCCCTTTTATTTAAAAATGGCAATCACAAAACATATCCACATTTATACCTATATCTTTACTGTAAATAGTTTAAACAGTTCTACTTATGTATTATATGAAGTATTGGCATGCTGTATGGCCTATTAGTATTTCTCCTATTTAGTATTTTATTATTTCTCATTGTATTGTATTTTAATGTGTTTAGCCATATCACTCTGCTGTGGTTTATAAAGTCTATAGTTTTATAAAATTAAACAGTAGGCCTTTGGTGATTAAATCTTGTTTAATTTACACTATATTTACACTAGAGTGATGGAAATTCACCTTGAGTTCAAGCCAGCTCACAGTGTGGCTAGATTCTGTACAGGTGTTCAGGTCCAACTTGTGCTAACAGACATAACATTGAGGGGTTTTAGGCACCCCTGGACCTCTATGCCCTATTCAGCCCTGTTTTGTGTGAAAAAACGGCAATTGCTAGATAGTATACTTCAAAATAAGGTTTCCGTTTTTATATCAATTTTTAAAATAATTAAAATAAGTTAGGGTTAGGTTAGGGTTTAGGTTAGGGTTAGGTTAGTGGTTAGGGTGAGGGTTAGTATTAGGGTTTAGTTTTGCGTTAGGATAGTTTTTTCTACGTTATAAAAACGGAAATCTTATTTTGAAGTATACTATCTAGCGATCACCGTGAAAAAACCTGTGAAAAAGTTGCGCGTGCGCAGCCAAAGAAAATCTGCAACATCTGCAACTTTCTGCAACTGCAACACTGAATCTTTCGCTGTATGAAAACGACGGAATATTAATATATTTAATCCAAAGCCACGAAAAACGCAGTATAGCCAGTAATCCAGTATAGAATGAAATAAAGTTCATAATAAATGCAAGAAAAGGAATACCCACGTCAAAACAGTGCACTAAATTCTCAAATTCATTTTATATTGACTTACCCACATCAAGTTGAGGCGACTCAGGCGAGCACTCGAAAATATTAAAATCACTTTTTCATCTTTTCAATTCCTCTTCAGTGTTTCCTTTTCTTCTTTAAGTTTTGGAAAATAAACAAAAATATATTCATGTATCTATCTGTCTGTTTCGAAGTGAACAACGTGCAGGTCAAAGGTCGCGTACAGCCGTAAAGAAAAACGGATACTCGAAAAGTCGTTGAACATAATCAAAGATCTAGACACTATTGTAAGAAGCTTTCCCATCGTCAAAGGAATTGAACAAAACTGAACAATATCCTAAAAAAATGCATTACGTTTATTATGTAATAAAATACTAAAGGTATTTGTATTTTATGTGGAAATTAATATAGTCCAGATTTCGGCTTCAAAGTGCACTTTTGACGTATCCATTTTACTGCAGCAGAGGATATTATAAATAAATCAATAAACTTAGTTTTATTTTCTGTTTTCCAATATTTCTATATTTTGAAGCTATAGTACTCTATTCTCCACAATTTAGGAGATTTGTTAGTCTGGTTTGAATACCAGAATGCTTCAAAGTAAGCCAGGTTGGTTACAAAAGGCTGTGAAAGGTGTGCTTTTAGATATTACAGGGGTGTTGTATAACAGTGGACAAGGGTTGGGGCAGGCCATCCCTGGATCAATCAATGCTGTGGAGAGGTGATGTATACTAGGGATACTAGGGGGAAGGTTGGAGGGGCATGATTGATGCATACATTTGTGTACAAAGTAGAGACAGGCTTAATTATTCATATGCATGTATATATAAACATATACAAAATGCCAGTGTGGAAAGTTTGTATCGGGCAACTGAGATAGCAGGTGCGCAATTTGATGCTTTCTGTATATTTACTATTAATTTTTTTAAAATCTTGGGTGTGCAATTTCCAAACTTTCCACTCAGGGCATAATTATTTTTTGGGACTAATAATAAATTTATTTCAACAAATAAAGTCAGGGGTGTGACCCCCCCCCCCAATTAAAAGTTCTGAGGGGACCCTATTTTGGCCCCTGGAACCTGGCAAGATTATGGCAAAAACATGACAAGATCACGGAGGTGTTGGAGGCAAAGATCTTGCAGGATTTATACAAGATCTTTTCAAGATCATGGCATGATCGTGGCAAGACTTTAGGAAGATCTTGGAAAGATCTTAGGAAGATCTTGGAAAGATCTTGCCAATACTGTCAACCTGGGGTTGCAGGCCCAAGACAAGTTTATTTTTTATTGATGGAAACAATTTTAGCACATTTTTGATGAGGTAACCAGGGACCACCAAGTGACCCAAAACCAGCAGGGGCAGCGGAAAGTCGATAATTGGGGGGGGGGGGCTGATATTCATATATTCATGTTCTGCATCATTTATTTCCTTTGAAAGCGATTGTTTTTACAGTCTGTGAACACGAATATATGAATATCAGCCCCCCCCAATTATCGACTTTCCACCACCCCTGAAAACCAGTACTGGTAGGCTGGGGACAAAAAGAGAAAATAGTACAGGTTCTTAACCCAAAAGGTTGCCCTCCACAGCCTCTTTCATCCGAAAGTCAATGTTTGTCAGGTGCAGCCACCTGATGATTCCTTTTGGACGAACAAGCTATAGTGGCAAACGTTTGGGGTAAAATACTATAATTTGTACATATCTTCATGTATTTTGTATTATGTAATTTCCTAACTGTACATATCTTCATGTATATTGTGTTATATAATCAATTGCACACCTTGATTGTAATAGCAAATCTGGTGACAAATAAGTGTTTATGTCATGAATGTCAGGAGTGTAATAGTAAATGACAAAGTGTGGCAAAATGTATAGTAAAACTGATACCATATGTCCTGCACTATTTCATGACCAGAAAAGTTGAGAACCAAGCATATTTTAAGTGTAAATTTGCATTCAATAGGTTAAAATCATCAGGCATTCCTGTGAAATTTTGCACCAATGAGACGCAATGCACTCGTGAAAAGTTGGTATCGAAATTAAACAAACTTGGTTTTAGTTTAACATTGAATGAAGTTCACTCACCAGCTCCACTTGCTGTTGCATATATCAAGGAACATAAACTCAGACCATATTTACTGGTTCACACAGAAGCTTTGGGTGATTATGCAGATGTTGAAAAGTCAGAATCAAACTGTGTTGTTGTTGGCGATGCAGCTGAAGAGTTTAATTATGAAAATATGAATAGAGCTTTCAGAGTTCTCTTGGAGTCAGATAATCCTATAATTCTGGCTTTGGGAACTGGGTAAGGAATGTCAAATGAGTATCTGTGTATGTTTTGAGGCATGAAGTTATAAAATAATACTCCCTCTTGTAGACGATACTACAAAGACAGCGGCGAGCTAGTTCTTGACAATGGTCCGTTCATAAAAGCCTTGGAGGTACAGTAAATGCATCCTTTTATAAAGTACATCATTAATCATTATGTACGCCATTTTCTTCCTCAATAAATTGACTCCACTGTTCTGTTTGGTAGTATGCTTGTGATGTGAAAACTGTCGTCCTTGGCAAGCCAGCTACCTCGTATTTTGATGGTGCGGTTAAAAAACTTGGTGTCCCAGCAGAAAATGTAAGGCTTTGTAACTTTTTATAACATAGATCATAATTGTCATTGGTTAGAAAATTCAGCACCTGAAACGGGTTCTTTATACTTTTACGTGACGTTTACCATTTTACGTGAATACATATATACAGGATTTCACCACCCTTTCCAACCTATTCAGTATGTGAGACAATGCTGAGTGAGACAATGAAGACATGTTTCCCGCAATTCCTGGTAATGGCTGTGAAACATGTAGCCTGTAGCAAGTGTTATGTACTGAAGACAAAGTTGCATACACATGCAGTATAAAAAAATCACGTACGTAAATTGTTCCAGTAAGGTTCAAAACCAAGCTAGCGCTCGAAACATTTGTTTTCGTATCTTTTTCGGGTCGTTTTTCAAAGCTGTCGAAAACCAAAATACTGTACTATAAATTCATGCGATGTGTTTTCAGGTTATTATGATCGGAGATGATTTGATAGGTGATGTTGGTGGAGCACAGTCGTGTGGTATTAGAGGTGTTCAAGTTAAAACTGGCAAGTATAGGTAAGATGTACATCATTATGCATTACTATAGAGGTTCAGATTAGACTTGTACTACCACTACTATTAAGGGACCATCAACCAGATGCATTTCATATATTCGATTAACCAATCAGTTGCATTTCGTATATTCGATTAACCAATCAGTTGCATTTCATATATTCGATTAACCAATCAGTTGCATTTCATATATTCGATTAACCAATCAAATGTGTACTATTTAGCCAGTGAAAGGTAGCGCCGTAGTGGAAGTCAAATTTTGGAACGCTTTTGAGGCGTTATCGAGGAGTCTGTCACAATTATGCTTTTGTTTTCCACAGGCTACAGGATGAACAGCACGAAACAATAAAAGCTGATGGCCGCGTGAAAGACTTGGCCGAAGCTGCAGAACTCATTTTACAATTTAATACTGTGACAACCTAACACGAATCTTGATCATATTAAGATATCAATAAACTCTGTTAGACATAGTCATAGGGAAGAACATGGCAAAATTAAAATCAATATTAAATTAATAAGTAAATTAAATTAATATCAAATTCTATTATAGCAAGAATATTGCGAAAGCACTTTCTATGTATCGTGCATGCCCAAGTGATCCGTTTTCAGGTCAAATACGTAAGGCGGCCAATTATTTAAATGACATTAGCATTTTAGGTTATTCCAAGGAACAAATTTGTGACAGATTTTTGTTGCTTGTGAATAATATTGTTTCAAAAAAGAATAATCACAAACGCGGACCTTTTGCTTTGGGAGTCAGGGGTAACATTGTTACTATCCGAATTGACGTCACAAGGATTAGGAGAATGGTTGTTTGCTGTTTGTGACGTGGAAATTCGCCCGCAGTACAATTTCTATTCGTGCAGACAACCGCAATGTTTTGTAGGAAGTTGGGGTTATGTCCTCATATTGGCTCACAATAGGGTAACGTTGCGATTGGCGTCAAGATCAAAGAGAAATATTTTCGTACACGACACACGAGGACATCCCTCCCACCTTTAGGGAAGAACAGTTCATATATGTAACTGAGTTAGCTTGCTGCTGTAAATAAAGCTTTTACTCACTTTATCAAAACGTTTCTAATCATTTCAACTATATTATAAGAAAATTTCAAATAAACACTAAGTAAAGAGTAAAATCAATGTAGTAATGATAAAATATAGAAGCAATCAACTCCTCATCCTTGATCAAATGTTTTCACTTATTCTGCTCCTAACGCATAAATAGTTTTTTTTAAGCTTGTACAGTTTGTTCTTTGTTTGTGTTGTCTTCATCATCTGACTTGCCAGAGCCGAGTGATGTTCCTGACATGGAGCGTGTGCGCAGAGTTGGCACTATAAAAATAGAGAGATTAAAGTGTCTCTTGTTTAGAAGTATTCCGGTCAGTCTGGAAGAAAAGAGTTGCTACACCTCACAAATGTGGCAGTCCAGTATAGGTATTACCCGCCCTGGTACATGTGTGCAGTCTTGTTGCGTAAATTGGCCGTCCCCTTTCAAAATCCTGGGTAAATGCCTGATCCTAATGCACAATAGTGGATCTTAAATTAAGAAACCGGATCTAAATCCTGCAGGAAATTTACTAAAACAGCAAAAGAACGGTTTCACACATACTTTAAGGATAATATACCATATAGTTATTTTGGCATCCTGACTTTTAACGTAAAAACAGTTACGGTATATAACATTAAAAGGCATACTAACCAAGTCCTAATCCCTGAATGAAGAGCAGTACTCCTTCCGCTGACTGTAAAGGCTAGACACAAAACATAGATATTATACTTTCCAGTACTCATGTATACAACCGCCAAAATGTTTGCTCACCTTCTCATCCAATGGATCAGATCCACAGTCGTCCAGTCTCAAAATATTGCACGTACGTTTATTGAGATGACTGAAGAATTTCTCCTGTAACAATAAACAGCACAATAAACACTACATTCTGATTATCTTTTTTCATGAATTACATATTCATGCAAAAAGTCAACAAGTCCGCCTCTCTAGAGTCCGCGGGAGAGCGCGAGGTGCAAATAATCTATGCGACATGGAGCAAGTATACATCTGAATACGACTCCACTGGATTTCGTACAGTACACCAATTGTTCACTTCTATCAATAGCACTTTGTCAAATGATCAATCTCATTTGGATCATATGTTCCTAGCGTTCACAATGCGTTCCAATCCACCTTCTGTTTTCGTTCTAATCGAACCGGACTTCGTTCGGACCGCAACTCGAACGTGTTTAGAACGCATTAAATATTTAACATATTGCGTTAAAACGCAACGTGTATCAACGTGCAATGAATATAATTTCTAAAATGCGTATTTTCTCAACAATCTGTTCTAGACAATTGGAAATAAAGATAATTCTACCGATTCCGATTGTCTACCAATAAGGCAAAAATCGGCCCGATTATCGGTCAATCACTACCAAAAACTACTGTCTGTAGTAAATTGAACAAAATGACATACCGAATCCTTATGATGTGGAGATAAGTCACCATTGATTACCAGGACTGGACACCTATAGGAGCATGAAATTTCATTTGGAAGCTGTCTGCGTGTACTCAACAGTATACACATCTCTGTGGTTTGACAAAATTTGAACAGAATTTATACTTACTCAATATTCTTGACTTCATGTGTAATATCACTTCGCCTTAAAAAGAAACAGATAGTTAACTTGATGACTGCCTCAGATCAGGTAGTTTCAAGCTTCTAAGGTAACTTCAACCTTTTCATAAAATTATAAAATCATGGAGTATATGGCACTTACTGCATATAAGCATGGACAAATAAAGCCAAGTTATGTGGGTTGAAACAATCAGTGAGTGTTTTGATGTACTCATCAACAGAGGCCATATCTGGTTTGCCATGTTTCTGAAAAGGGGAATAACAACATTGTACGTGTATTTGTGTTGTAGTACACTGTAACATACATTGTATGAACGAGCCAATCAGCTTTTCTCACACCATGCAACAAGACCTGGTCCCATGGCATGAGGAAGGCTTATTTAGTGGGCTAGCAATGGATGATCAATCTGGAGGCGTGGAGCAAAGTTTTGTCTGTGTCTAAATGCTGCAAACAGATGGATCTTGACACACAAATTCTCTCTATACCTTTCCAAAATGGTGATGAACAAAGTAATGATTAACTTGCTCACTGAATCCTTTGGTTTCTAACTGCCATGATCGAATCTAGATAAATTATAATCAAAGCAAAGTAATAAGAATACAAACTACATTACAGGTGTGAAATCAAATAAGATACCAAATCACACATATTATTGGATAACAATGGCCATGTAATTATTCTACCTTTTCTTCAGCTTTTTCCAGCAATGGAGCTTTCCCTGCAGATGGCTCTACAAGAATGAGGCCAAGTGGCTTGGATGGGTGTTTCAACTAAACATAAAAAGATAAGCACTGTACAGTACATAATAATATACAAAATCAGCAGGTTCGATCAGATATTTATTTGAAGAAAAAAAATTGGAAAGTTACTACTCAGTACTGTAAGAGGCTTACAGCATATCTTGCCAAGATGTTTGCACCTGCACCGACACCAAAGCCGACGACATCTGTAAGCCTAGAAAATGAACAACATGTGCACAGCTAGATGATACATTAAGATTAACCCACTGAGTGGCAGCACTTTGACACATAAAATTAACCCATTGAGCCCCAGAACACGAGTCAAGTCGTCAAATTATGCAACTTAATGTGTTAACCACATTGAAGTAAAAGACCACAATGCTGTACACCAATAAGGCATGAAATAAAACAACCATGGGGTCACTCTGGTGGCCATGGGGTCACTCTATCTCCATGTAAACAGGTTCTTAGACAAACTAGAATAACAATGCTTATATTTTATGTTGTATATACATACCCAAAGTGCTCCACAACACTGTCAACACTGTCTGCTAAATTGTCCATTGATGGATACTGATACCTGAACAAATAACATTGATATATTTTGTCAATACTTTGGAATTTAATCTAAATAAATTAGTATTTTAAACTACAAGAGTTATGATCACTTAATTCTTACCCATCAGAAAATTTCTCAGCTCCTGGTTCCTAACACAGAAAGAATTAAATTCTTTTAACAGTACGTTCTGACCAACAAAGCATCAATTTTGATCAACCTCGTTCACAGGATCTTCCCTCTTGTTCAGGAAAACCAGTCTTTTTCCTCCACAAGAGGCAAGAGCCTGGGAATGAGGTTACAATTTTGATTTGACATAATACATTTGATTGCAAATGATACTAGTATATATTTTATATTCTTTAATTTAAAAGCTTAATAGTTAGGTATTCAAGAATTGTGGTGCCTGGGTAAATTTGACAGCACTTCATTTTGTGGCCGTGATTTCATTCATTCCTTCAAAATCTTCAACCTTGTAACCATGGTATTTTCTCCTACATCCTGGTACCTGGGTTCATGGAAGAGGAATCTTACATGTCAAAGAGAAGTAATTTCCTACTAATTTGAAGCATAATGCTGGATATTTATAAATACAATGATGGAGAATAACTTTTCACTAGACTAGACTAGACAGGTCACCACACTAAATGTTGGTGTACATACTTGTCCAGGAGCCAGAATGTGGTAGACAATAAAACGATCATGTAGTTGTTTCATATCTTCATGGTTCAAAAACTTCTCAAAGCATGTTTTATCTATATAAGCATGAAAGTATATCAGACATATTAGGGAAGGATGGAGGCTCATCTGTTGGAAGGGGTACAAATATTTGCAAGGTGATCAATGGCTTTCAATTTGCATGCATGTGCAAAAAACAAAATACTTACAAGGAATTTTTTAAATTTTAAAGTGGAAACACACTTGCAACAACAAAATAGCTCTTGAAGTAGCCATTCCGAAGTTGATGAGTGGACTGGGGACGAGTGTTAAAAAGTGCCCAAATTAAGAAATGGACCAAATCACTAAAAAGACCACCTCAAAATTAGTAAGTATACACAGTTTGAAGACGTTTACAAGAATATCCTTCGAATAATAAGCTTTCGAAAATGGTGATATTTACTATGAAATGTATTGTAATTATTGTTTTTGGGACGGCACGTCCCAAAAACAATCTTTTAATCAGTAATTTCAGAATTTTCGAAAGCTTATTATTCGAAGAGTATACATGTAAACGTCTTCAAACTTTGTATACTTACTAATTTTGAGGTGGTCTTTTTAGTGATTTTGTTCATTTCTTAATTTGAGCACTTTTTAACACTCATCCCCAGTCCTCTCATCAACTTCGGAATGGCTAATTTGCTTTGGATTTTGAACAATGGTTTTGAATGTCTTTGAGACTTCTTAACATCCATTAATTTTGCAAGTATTTTTGTACAATAATTTCAGCAATTTTCTCTCTCTTAGAAAAAATCATACTTAATTTGTATCTTGACAGTGAAAGCATCTGGTGTTAGACAGAGTAAAATAATAAAGTGGAGCACAATGTAACTTAATGGGTTAACTAGACACCCAGACAGATAGTCTGATTAACAGATGCTCTCCCCTTGACAAGTAAAATTATATGGCATTAGACAGCTAGAGTAAAGTAATGGGACTTGCCATTAATAATTAACCTGCTTGGAAAGATTGGTCACATGCCTCACATAAATATTCACAGCATTCATTCATTTGGGAACCAAAGCCAATTTAGATTGCATAACAAATATATAAATATTGAAAGACTTCCAACATTATTAAACTTTTATTGCTATATAAGCATCTGCATTTTAATGAGATGGTCTGCCAATATTTTTCTTGCTGGCAAATCATCTTTTTTTAAAAATTGTTTACAAATTTTATTACAAATGTTCATTTTTATGCCTGCTTCAAAAATTTTGGCTTTATTTTTGCCAAAAAGACAACCTTTGCATGATAATTATCACAATGACACAAGGAAATTTGTTTTGATGTAAAATTGCTTTAATTTGCATTTCCCTTGTTAATATTACTACCAGAAATAATCGTGAGCAATACAAGATAGAGCCCTTCACGTCTAGTATAGATAAAAATTGATTACATGTAAAACCAAATGCTTACGATTCAAACCAATGTCATGAAAGGTTAACAATATATTTATTCCTTTTGACTTTACATCTTCCTTGCCTTCCTCTCCCTGAAATGCAACGCGACTTTAGTCACTAATAATTTTTTGGCCAAAAATGTCTGGCAAGGCCATAACAAAATTAAAATAGCCTTTAATATAACCCGAATATTTACACAAATATTTTACACGAACTACTACAGACACAGTACAGTGTGATGAAGGCTCGTCAATATCTTAGACTACTTCGATTTAAGCAAATAAAAGACAAACCGCACAATACCTCGATTATAACAGTCAAGTCTCCAACCTTTTCAACCTGCAACGAATACGACATAAGGATTTGATAAAGCAACAGACACAAGTAGAGAAGGCAGAGATTTCAAGCAGACGCCAAAGGCACATCTGGTGGCCAAAAGCATGCAGTTAAAACGAGAACATTCTTATGCATTAAAACTGAAAAAATACATACTCGTTCGCTCATTGCGAAACTTTGTTATGCAGACACACACCAAATGTTTAAGACAATGAAAATAGGAAGAAAGAGAACCAAATACTGGTTTATACAACAGCGTGTACACAATCAACTTGTAAAAGCTGCAAGCATTTGTTGAGCGAGTCGAGCCTGGGGAATCACAACATTGTCTCATAAACCAATCACAACGTCAGAAAAATATTTTCAGCCAATCAGATTCGTCGAAACATTAACATTGCGCAAGGGTGAAAAGCCGCCATATAATAATTTTATCCTCTTTGCTCAACAATGGCGGCCACTTTGCTCAATTTTACAGGAACAAAACAAACATTTATTAAAGGAAAAGTAATTTAACTTTTGAACTGAAAGCAGAATTTTAAAATAGCATGTAAGTCCAACATAAATCGACTTTCTTGAAACATAATTACACATGAATGTGGCGCGAATAATGCAACTTTAAGCGTTAAGGAGCGCAAGAGATCACGCTGGGCAAAATATGCCGTACCAAATTGATCAAAGAACTGTCTTGCGACTTTGCAAAATAACTAAAATAATGACGTACAGTATTTCATTTCAGTTTTAACAAGCCTAAATTTTGTTCATTACAACTACAACATCAGAAATATATTTGGTGAAAAAATAGAGTTATCACTATTAAAAACGACATCACGGTCAATTAATTATTCTTACCGAACAGGGATGCCATATACTATCAATTTCAAGTACTGCAGCAGCCATTTTTTGTGCCATTCTTCAAAAAATGCACACTTGTTTGTATGTAGTGAGAATTATAAGATGTGTTTCATTGTTGTATTTGTGTAGAATATTGGTCCGTCGTGCAGGCACTCAAGTTGCCTAGAAAACCAACAACCCAAGTAACATCCATATCACTAGACGTTACTATCGCAAGGAAAGTACTGCCTTACATACACAATCACACATTTATATACAGTGGCGAAGCTGGATATAGGAACTGGTCATGTTATGCAAATGTTTGATTTTAGTTATTCAAACCTTTGGAAATTTATTATTTCTAGATTATCTAAGTGCACGTTTATTTGCATAGCATGACCAGTTGCCATGGCTGGCTTTGCAGCTGTTTATAGTGAGTGAAGTCTTTATTTAAAGAGGGTAAAAGCACATAATAATTTACAATTACACTAAACAGACCAGATTAAAATTACAAAGAACTATTATCCAACACAGAATAGCTAAAGCCTTTTAGTAGAATCATACTAGTAGTATATTAGGCTATTGCTGTAATTTGAAATGGTTTCCGGCTCACGTTTTTCTGAGGACTATTTTATGTTTGATCTCTGATTCTACTAAAACAATTAAATTTCTCGCTCTCGATTTCTATGAGGTGATACTTGATTCGGGCTTCGCTCTCATTAACTATCACCTAATTATTACATATCATCGGCTCTTTGTCCCGCAAGATTTGTCTTCAACGTTTTGTATAAATTAAAATAGCCAGAAAAATTCGCGATTCGAAAACCTTGCAACCAGGGCTTTATATATATAAGCGCCCTGATTGCAACCCTGCGTATCTGTTGGTAGCTTCTATACTCAGTAGTTTATCAACAAAAGCGTCAAATGGAGTTTGTTTTTCTCGTCCCCAATGTAATATCGATAAATTCGCGATTCGAAAAAATACATAACATATATAATAATTTATTAAAAACTAGCTTTAAAAATACATATATTCATTAAATAATTACTGTCTAATTATCACACCAAGGAGTTATTTTATATTTACAATTCAATTCAACGGCAACCATGGAGACGGAATTGCCTTCAATAGTCATTTCATGTCTGCTTATTATTTTATGATCCATTGTATTCAACCCAGTTTCACGATCTCTGTTGAAGGACGACTAAAATGAAATCAAAAGACAATGACATAAGAACGGATATTGAGGAAAATGAGGCAAACGAGAAAGTGACGGTCTGGACACATCAGGAGAAGAGAGGAGGAAGACCCAGTAGAATGATGATCCAGTAGAATGATGACCAGGAGAATGATGATCCAGTAGAATGATGATCCAGTAGAATGATGATCCAGTAGAATGATGACCATGATGACCCAGTAGAATGATGACCCAGTAGAATGATGACCCAGTAGAATGATGACCCAGTAGAATGATGACCCAGTAGAATGATGACCCAGTAGAATGATGACCCAGTAGAATGATGACCCAGTAGAATGATGACCCAGTAGAATGATGACCCGACAACGAACAGTTGGGAGACAAAAATGAGGCAGAGAGACAACGAGGTGT
>CACRXK020005220.1:0-28828 GCA_902702795.2 Paramuricea clavata
TATCATGGCAAGAAACTTAATTAACTGTATTCAGCATCTTTAGCAATTCTAAATTAGATATCTTAGATGACCTGAATTCCAACCAACCCATGGCAAATATTAATTTAACCGACAACCCTTTTAGTCTAATTCCAACAAAGGGTCTGACTTTCTTCCATTTAAATATTCAGGCTATCACAAATAAATTGGACCAAGTTAAGCTTATGATTTCTGAATCCATAAGGCATAGGAAGAAAAGCAACATTATATTAATTTTGTTTCTCTGAAACTCATTTAAATTCTAACTGGTCTGATGACGAATTGCAAATTAGAGAGTTCAACTTCATTAGGAAGGACCGAACTTATGCCTCAGGTGGAGGTATTCTGATTTATATCCCAGAAACAATTAATTTTCAATATCGCAATGATTTCTCGTTACAAGAAAATAATTGTCCGCTTGAATTTATTTGGTTGGAATTTAAGCATCCTAATTCAAAACCCTTCCTGATGGCCATTATGTATCAACCGGGAAATAATACTCTCTGGAGAGATAACTTAAACTATGTATTAGACATGGCTGACAATGAACACAAAGAGATAATTATGTTAGGGGACTTAAACACAAATTTTCAAGATAAACATTCTTATCAACAACTTCATGTTCTAACATCTCAGTATCAGCTTAAACAACTTATTGATGCAGTTACCAGGCCAATATTAGGTAAAACAATTGACCTTATCTTTACCTCTAAGGAAGATAATGTTATTAAATCAGGCGTGCTAGATATTGGGATGAGTGACCATTTGCCAATTTTTATCTCTAGAAAAATTAATTCCAGGATCTCAATTAAACAAGGTTTACATACAACGATTAGTTATCGCAGGAAGAAAGATTTTATTGCCAGTGATTTTGACAATGACCTTGTTGAAGAAATCCCGTTAAGCCTTTATGAAATCTTTGATGATCCAAACGATCTATTAGACTGTTGGTACTCTCACTTTATGAAAATTTTGGATAGGCATGCACATTTAATAAAACGTAGAGTCAGAAATAATAAACTGCCGGGGTGGTTTAATTCTGAAGTACGTTGCTTTAGCCGCAAAAGAGACTTTTTCTTAAAGCAATTTCTAAAAACCAAAAACTTTGACACATGGTGTACCTACAAAAAATGGAGAAATAGAACTGTTCATATTATTAAAAAGTCAAAAGAGGACTACTATAAGAACCTCCTGACTGATAATGTACATAATCCACGACAATTATGGAAAATTCTAAAAGATATCTTGCCGACCAATGACACTGTCTCCCAAATAACACTTAACCTTAATGGCAAGGAGATCAGTGATCCTATCGAGGTTGGCGATCTCTTTAATGAATACTTCTCCTCTATTGCAGACAACTTTGATATCAGTTTACTAAACAACCCAATTAATACTCATTTACCAATTGCAACAAATCATATTAAGTTTACAATTCCACTGATAACAAGCGCGCCATGATGGCTGCCACGGTGTTTTGGCTCTGTCTTATTGCATGCAATTTTACTGTCTTTTTTACATTGAATCTTCAAGATATTTATAACAATATAAATGAAAAGTCTTCTAGTAAAGATCTGGTGACTACATCTAACAATATAAGCTCGTTTTCAACGGTTTTTCTGGTATATTTCTACACGCCTCGTTCGAAGTCAATGAAATGGAACCTGGCACGCAGTGGTTTTATCGGTTGCAGAACTGCTATTACAAAGTGGTCAAAGCATGGAATAATCAACCTTTTGATCCCAGGACATGATCCTCCCGTAGATATAACAATTTACGTGGATATTTGTCGAAATCCTGGCCCTGTACACTCGGGTTTGGAGTCGAATATATCTCAAGGTCAAAGTCAAAATAGCGGAACATTTATGCAAACTGCAGTTGTTGACAAAATAACCTACAATCGAAGCAAGTTACTTGATATCCGCCGTCAGTGTATTACACGAGCCAACCACCATTTATTATCAACACTTAAAGATCTGGGTTTGCTACGTTATAGAGGTTCGCGTGGTGGGAAACGTAAAATCTCTGTCATTATTTCCCCTCGAGGCAGAGAAAGCCGCTCTGCCTGGGGTCATACAACCGGAACGGTGAATTGGAATAATTTGGTATCAATCAAATGTCATCCGGAAAACAACAATAATAAGACTTCTTCTCAATTACCTCATGTCCTACTTAGTAATATAAGATCATTAGTACCCAAGTTTGACGAATTGTCTACGTTTTTAATGTTAAACAAAGCGGACATTGTTGCCATTTCCGAATCTTGGTTGAATGAACGAATAGACTCGTTATTTGTTACTATCGCCGGGTATGATTTATATCGTCTGGATAGATTGAGCGGTCGTGGAGGCGGTGTTTGTGCCTTCGTTTCTGAAAACATACCATGCAAACGGTTACTTGATCTAGAAAACGCAAATTATGAATGTATGTGGCTATGGTTGCGACCTTATCGTCTGCCAAGGCCCCTCTGTGGTATACTCATTGCTGTTCTATATTGTCCTCCTGAAACATGTGCCGATAAACAGCGAGAATTTGTTCATTATTTAAGTGAAACTATTGATAGTGTCCGTGATTCATCACCAGATTGTGGAATAATTGTGCTGGGCGACTATAATAACCTGGATGTAAGTGATTTACTGAGTCAACACAGTTTAACCCAAGTAGTAAAAGATCCTACAAGACTTAAGGCAACACTTGACCTTGTGATCACTAACATGCAGACATGGTATAATGATCCGACCGTAACAGCCCCAATAGGAAGCTCAGATCACAACACAGTTTTATTGTACCCAAAAGCCGCAACCAATAACCCTAACCAAAAGAAGGAAAAATGCTTTGTACGCCGCTTTCCCCAGTCAAGTATTATCGCATTTGGTAGGTGGTTAACTAACCAGGAGTTGTTACGTGATTGCACATCAACAGACGTTCATGAACAAACCCTCACATTCACTAACAAGATCTTGGAAGCTATGGATATCTTTTTTCCATTAAAATCAGTGAAGCTCCATAATTCTGATAAGCCATGGATGTGTTCATCTCTTAAACAACTTATCTTGGATCGCCAAAACGCTTTCCACAACGGTAATATGCCCTTGTGGAAACATTATCGCAATAAGGTAAAACAAGCGATCATATCCCAGAAACAATCATTTTACTCCGAAAAAGTGCGTCATCTTAAACAGACAGATAGTAGGTTGTGGTGGAAACTTGTGAAAAGATTGTCTGGCAATGCAAACACATCGACATCCTTTCACATTGAGAAAAATGGCTCTATCTTAAATGATCAAGATTTAGTTAATGAACTGAATGAATTCTTCACCTCGGTAAATGCTGACATTCCACCACTTAATCTACATAACTTACCTGCGTTTTTACCATCAATAGATCAGAAACCAACTATTCAACCATATCAAGTACGCAATAAACTTTTGAAGCTGATTACAATGAAAGCCCCTGGACCAGACAACATCCCGTCAAAAATTCTAAAGTCTTTTGCATATATCTTAGCAGAACCCATCACTGACATCTTCAACGTTTCATTGTCGTCAGGTGTTGTACCAGAAATTTGGAAACAGGCAAATATATCCTCTATTCCCAAAGAGTCTCCACCTAAAATCCTTTGTGATTTTCGTCCTATTTCCTTAACTTCAACCCTCTCAAAAGTTCTTGAAGAATTTGTTGTTGACTGGATTACTGAAGATATATGTGATAAGATTGATGCCAAACAGTTTGGTAGCCTCAAGGGTGGATCTACAACAAAATGCCTTCTGGATATGCTACACAACTGGCTATCAAATGCTGATAAACAAGGAAATTCGTTGCGAGTCTGTCTTCTCGATTTTAGCAAGGCTTTTGATCGTATTAACATCAATATCCTGATTAAAAAACTCTTAAATTTAGGAGTACGTAGGTGTTTGATCCCTTGGATATGTAATTTCCTATCAGATCGAAAACAGCGAGTAAAACTCGGAGAAACGGTATCGGACTGGATGTCAGTAAATGCAGGAGTTCTACAAGGCACTAAATTAGGTCCTATTTTGTTCCTTATTATGGTAAATGACCTTATTCCACTTAAGAGCGATTATTGGAAATATGTAGACGACATGTCGATTTCGGAGGTAATACCAAGAAATGGTGTTTCAAATATGCAGTCAGAACTGGACCATACATCATCTTGGGCCACTAACAACTATATGAAACTGAACACGAAAAAATGTAAAGAACTTAGAATAAGTTTTCTTCGCGATAAACCCAACCTTTCCCAACTCTACATCAATGGTACTCCAATTGACACTGTCGATAGCGCTAAAGTTCTTGGAATTTCTCTTCAGAATGGCTTGAAATGGAAAAGTCATGTTGACAATATTACAAAGAAAGCTGCTAAACGGTTATATATCATACGTGTCTTAAAGCGTAATGGACTTCCTGTTGATGATCTAATAACAATCTTCAAAACATTAGTCAGATCAATCCTACAATATGGTTGCCCAGTCTGGCACTCGAGTCTTCCGACGTACTTGTCTGATAAAATTGAGAAAATTCAACGAAGAGCTTTCCGAATTATATATCCGTTTCAATCGTATAATGATGCACTTTCAATGTCTGGTTGTCTGTCATTAGCGGAAATAGACAACAATTATCTCAAAAACTTTTTAAACAAATTAAGTCGACTAGTGGTGATTGTCTGTCGTATCTCATACCAGAAACCAGATTTCAGAAACATGGCCGAAAACTTCGAAACAGTGAAAATCTCGACATTTTTAAATGTAACACAAATCGGTTCAAAAACAGTTTTTTCCCAACTAACGTTAGTTACTGCAACTCAAATAGATAAGCTCAAAATATTTTTAGACATTTTATAGTAGTATAGTAAGTTGTAGATATTTATATATATATAGATTTTGGATTCTCTAGATGTAAATGTAAAGTAATTCACCAATTGGTGCCATTTTACATAATAATAAACCATCATTATTATTATTATTATTATTATTAAATCTTGCAGCCGAATTCGACCAGAACAAGTCAACCGGTCTTGATGGTATTCCTGCCTACTTCATCAAGTCCTCGAATAATTCCATTGCACCCATAATACTTCGCATTTGTAACGTGAGCATTGAAAATGTTGTCTTTCCCAACATGTGGAAGAAAGCTAGACTGATTCCAATCTATAAAGCTGAAACACGTACTGAGAGAAACAATTACAGGCCCATTTCTATATTACCGATTCTATCTAAACTCCTCGAACGACATGTTGCCAACTCATATGTAAAATTCTTCACAGAAAATGATATTCTATCAAGTTGCCAGCATGGTTTTCGAGCCCATCACTCTTGTGAATCTACTCTAATATTGATCTGTGAACACCTTCTCGATAACATTGAGCAAGGTTTAATTAATGGTATAGCTCTAATTGACCTCTCCAAAGCGTTTGACCTGGTCGATCATAGATTGCTACTGCAGAAATTAGAACAATATGGCATTACTCCAATAGCTTTAAAATGGTTTAAATCGTATCTAAATGATCGTTACCAAGTAATAGAAATTGCATCATTCCTATCCAACCCAGCTCTGATAAAGTCTGGTGTGCCTCAAGGATCTATACTAGGACCAATTCTCTTTCTTATCTTTATTAACGATGTACCCAGTTACGTTGGAAGTTGTAAGCCTTTTGTAGCTACCAATCAGTGTATGTATAGAGTTCAGTGGGAAAGCCGCCCCATAAAACATTTCGGGTTTGGACGGCCATATTGAATTTTGAACACGAGAAGTAAACATTTTGAGTATTTATAGAACATATATTGAGGATTTTGTTAGTAGAAACTTGCTTTATTGAACGACCGATACAGTCGGTAAGTTTTCGAACACTTATTGTTGACAATTTTAATGTATTTGTATATTAATTTTAGTTTAACTTGCAGAAAACCTGCTGTTTATATTGGTGGAAATAGTAATATACGATATAAAGTGGAAAATAATAGTGGAAAATTGGCGTATATTTGTTGAGTTTTGACTATCGATCGTACGGGCATAACAGTTTTCGACTAAATCGAAGGGTAATACGAAGTTTATTGTTGGGTTTGATCGTATATTTTTGGAATTTTGTGGAAATATTTGGTAAATATTAGTGCGAATATATGTGTGCGTGAGATATAAATATGTCAAAATCATCTGGAACTATATCTGCTGAGGAAACGAAGCAACTGGAAAATAATGAAAATCGTGTGAGTCAAGGTGTAGAACAAATATCTGGTGGGGAAATTCAGGAACTAAATGTTTTATCGCCAGAGCATGGAACAAATATGGAAGAGGAAATTTCTGAACTATACAAGGTGCGAGATATTTCTACTAATAAGTTATCACAGTTGGCTAATGAAGTGTGTTGTTTGCTAATGGGTAAATGTGTGAATACTAGTTGGAGAAATGCTGTATTGATAATGGATAAACATACTATTGCATGGAAATAATTTGTTGGTGTACATGAACGTTTAATTCAAGTGTTGAACAGTGAGAGTGAGAAAAGGATGGCTTGTGCTGAATACGGACAGCAACAAAACAGGAAATTAGAGTTGGATGCTAAGTTAAAAGAGTGGCGTAAATCAAAGGAAGCTGAACATTTAGATGAGATAGAGAGTAAGAAATCTCATAAATCATCGAAGAGTGGGAGTAGTTGTGGAAGTAGTGCTAGTACAAAATTATCGAGACAGTCTAAAAGAAAGGAAAAAATGGCTCTAGCTCAGTTGAAGTTACAAGAACTGAAAGTTTTACAGGAGTATGAGAGAGAAGAACAGGAGTTGAAAAGGAAAAGAGATCTATATGTTGCAGAGATGGAAGCGAAACAGGCAACAGTGTCCTACCAAATTGTTATGGAGCAAGACTCAAACAGTTGTGACTTGAATGTACCAATGGGTGTGTCAGTTGCTAAACAACAATTGAGGGTACCAGACCCACTGGTTAATGATAAGCTTGAAAATTCGTGTGTAGCATTTGACGAAAATGCACCTGTTGAACAAAGTCCTACTTTAAAATCGACAGCGTCAAAGTCCCCAGAGCAAAGAATTGAGGCATCTTATGGTGAAGGGATCGCAAAGGTGCTGCAACAAGTAGTGAATGCACCCAAGATTGAGTATATCAAGTTTAATGGAGATCCATTGAGGTATGTGACATTTATTCACAATTTTGAATCATGTCTAGAGAGGGACAATCATGATGAGGATCGAAAGTTGCAACTGTTAATACAACATTGCACGGGTAAAGCCCGAGAATCGATTGAGAGTTGTGTGAATTTACCTAACGGTTATAAAGTAGCAAAACAAACATTGCAAGAGAACTTTGGGAAAGCTCACATTATTGCTGAAGCTCATATCAGTAAGCTTTTAAGTTTACCCGATCTCAAAACTGCAGATGGGCCATTGTTGTTAGAATTTGCAAGGCAATTGACTATAACTGAGCACACTTTGGATGGTATGGGAACTGCTTATGTTTCAGAGCTGAATCACATGACTACATTAAGAGAATTGGTTAAGAAATTACCGATGTTTCTGAGAGCGAAATGGACTGATCTTGCAGGTGGAATTTTGGAATCTGGTAGTCGCCCGAAGTTCAAGGACTTAGTGAAATTTGTCAACAGCCGTGCCAAATTGGTTAACAATGAGTTTGGTAATGATATGAATAGAGGCAAATCTGCACGGCCTTTTGAGAAAAGAGTAACCAAAGGGATTTCCTCGTTTTCCACGGGGGCATCAAGTCAGCAATTTCGTCCAAGAAATGAACAGTCACAGGGACCAAAGAAATGTTCGGTGTGTTCAAACCAGCATGGAGTGTGGCGATGTGATGTGTTTAAATACTTGGATTATGATGCAAAACGTAAATGTGTGCAAGAGAATGGTCTGTGCAACAAGTGCCTGGATAGGGGGCACATCAGTAAGAACTGTCCGAAGACCCGATTTCGTTGTCAGGTTGATAACTGTGGTGGAGAGCACCATACGTTGATGCATAGACCAAACAAGTCGTTAAAGGTCTCTGGAGAAAGAAAAGATCCTAGCAAGTCTGGGGAGCAGATTGAGAAGGCAGATGAGACAGTGAAAGGCCAGCAAACTGGGGCCGGTGACAGTACATCCAGCTCAGCTAATGGTGATGGTGGGTTAGTGGTAGGAGCTACTGGTGGTGGAGAAAGTAAAGTATGCCTTGGTGTTATTCCTGTGAAGGTGTATCGTTGCAATAGTGATGAATTTGTTGAAACATATGCATTAATGGATAATGGATCTGAAGTGACATTATGTCATGAGCAGCTTGCAAAGAAACTTGGTCTTGTTGGCAAGAAGATAGAGTATACGTTGACTGGTATGACTGGAAGCACCCAGGTGGAAGGAACAATGGTGAGTTTAAAAGTGAAATCAATGGACGAAAGTACTGTGATTGAATTGCCCAATGTGAAAACGGTAAAGGGGATGCCAATCTCCCCAAGTTGTATACCAAAGCGTGATGATTTATCAAGATGGTCTCACCTAGATGGGATAGATATTCCAGAATTAGAAAAGGGAGAAGTGATGCTGCTAATTGGTGTGAAAGAAAGACCTAGTTTGTTCCTGCCTTTGGAATATAAGATGGGTGAAGAGACAGAGCCTGTAGCAATTAAGTATAGCCTTGGATGGACAGTGATCGGTCCAGTTGGAGGAAAGAAGGTGGACCCTAGCTGTGGGGTGAATTTGATTCACATGGGTACTCCTACGTATGTACCTATTTATGCTGCTGAGCAAGAAAACGGAGTAAGCTGTGTGTGCATGGATGATGATGACAGTCAGGAGTTTGCTGAAGACTTATCGCATGATGCGCTATTATCTCGTAGACTGGAGAGAATGTGGAATACCGACTTTGCTGATACAGGTGTTGATATAAGCGTAAACCCGTCCATAGAAGATCGAAGAGCACTCGAAGTAATGGAAAACTCAATTGAGATGGTAGAAGGACACTACCAAGTAGCATTGCCTTGGCGCAAAGAAAATCCAGTTTTGCCAAACAACAAAGAAATAGCGGAGAGAAGACTTGGCTCATTGAAAGCCCGGTTGATGAAGGATCCAAAACTTTTGGAGAAATACAAGACTGCGGTAGAAGATTATATCAAAAAGGGACATGCACAAAAGATCCCAGAAGAAGAATTAGAACGAAAGGATAGACCGGTGTGGTACCTGCCACACCATCCTGTGACACATCCGATGAAGCCTGAGAAGGTCAGGGTAGTATTTGATTGTGCGGCCAAACACAATGGTACCTCCCTTAATGACCAATTGTTGCAAGGTCCCGATTTGGCAAATTCGTTGGTCGGAGTGTTGATTAGATTTCGACAGGAGCCAGTAGCCTTGGTGGCGGATATAGAAGGAATGTTTAGCCAGATAAGAGTTGACCCAAAGGACTGTGATGTCTTAAGGTTTCTTTGGTGGGAAGGTGCAAACCTGGAAGCAAGTCCAACAGAATATAGGATGGTTAAACATGTCTTTGGTGCAACTTCATCGCCCAGTTGTGCCAATCTCTGCGTCAAGAAGTTGGCTTCTTCTAGTGAAGGAAAGTTCGATCCTGAGACAGTCAAGACAGTAGAAAGAAATATGTACGTTGATGACTTGATGAAGTCTGTATCGGACAACCATACAGCAAATCGTCTGGTGGCACAGTTAATCGAGTTAATGAAGAGTGGTGGTTTCCGGTTGACAAAATGGATCAGTAACGACCGACGAGTGTTATCAGAAATCCCAGAATCTGAGAAGGCCAGCTCGGTTGTTAGTTTGAATGTTGAAGATCTTCCGACAGAAAGTGCCCTTGGTCTCAAATGGAATGTGGAGAAGGATGAATTCGTATGGGAAGTGCAGGAAAAGATGTTGTTGTTATCTGGTCAGAAACCTGCGACAAGAAGAACTATATTATCTATCGTGAGTTCACTGTTTGATCCTTTGGGGTTCTTAGCACCCTATATTATGAAGGCAAAGTTGATATTGCAGGAATTATGTCGAAATGGAGCTGGTTGGGACGCTGTTATTGAAGAGAATGAGAAGAACCAGTGGAGTCGCTGGCTCGAAGATCTAAACAAGTTAGAGAAGATTAGCGTGAAGCGATGTTTTAAACCTCGGGACTTTGGCTCGATAAAGGAAGTTGAGTTGCACATATTCTCAGACGGATCACGCGTTGGGTACGGCGCGGTAGCCTACTTGCGTTTGGTTGATCAGGACGATACTATTCATTGTTGTTTCGTCTTGGGCAAGGCTCGTGTAGCGCCGATACGAGAGATAACTATACCTCGTCTGGAATTGTCAGCGGCAGTCATTTCCGTGAAGTTGAATAAGATCATTCAAGAGGAGTTAGACATCGAAGTGAACAGTGTGACATATTGGACTGATTCGCAGTCCGTCCTAAAATGCATCTGTAATGAATCAAAGAGGTTTCATACCTTCGAGTCAAATCGGTTGACAATCATACATAATGGGTCGTCGGTCGACGAATGGCAATATGTTAGCAGTGAAGATAACCCAGCAGATGATGCATCGAAAGGACTCAAATTGGAAGAGATAGCAAACGGTGGTCGATGGTTGAATGGGCCCGACTTTTTGTGGAAAGATAAGTCATGTTGGCCAGCGAAAGTTTCTCATACGGTCATAGAGGACGATGACCCTGCATTGCGAAAGGCGAATTTGGTTTACACAACGAGTGCAAGTGAAAGCCCGTTGGAATCGTTGATTAAGCGTTATTCAAGCTGGTGGAAGCTGAAGAGAGTGGTGGCTTGGCTTTTGCGTTACCGAAGGAATTTGATGAAAAGAGTTAAAGAGAAGATTGTTGAGAATGTGAACGATAACTTGCGTGGCGAAGAAAGAGTACCAAACCTCACAGTCGAAGAGCTTCGAAATGCAGAGCTAAACATTGTACGATATGTGCAGTCGACATCATTCCCTTCGGTGATAAAGATACTCGGATCTCAACCAGCCAAAATTGGAACAAATCAGAAGAAAACGCTCAAAGATAGCTCACTACAGAAATTAAATCCCGAGTTAAAAGATGGCACGCTGGTGGTTGGTGGGCGACTGAAGCACGCAGGAGTGAATGACGAAGCGAAGCATCCAATAATTTTGCCGTATACGCATCGAGTGACTGATTTGGTTATCGAGCAGGTTCATATTGAAGTCGGACATATGGGTCAAGAATCGGTACTTTCGGCTTTGAGAGAGCATTATTGGATTGTGAAAGGAAGATCGGCAGTGCGACAAGTTATCTCTCGCTGTTTGGAATGCCAGAAAGCAAATAATAAGCCTGGAAAGCAACTAATGGCAGATCTCCCTGAAGAGAGAGTGACCCCATACAAACCACCATTTACCGCAACAGGAGTGGACTATTTTGGACCTTTGGAGGTGAAGCAACGAAGAAGCAAAGTAAAACGATATGGTTGCATATTTACTTGCTTGTCGACGAGGGCTGTCCACATCGAGATAGCCCATTCGTTAGACACTGATTTAATGATCAATGCCTTGAGAAGGTTTATCTGCCTACGTGGGTGCCCAGAGATAATTCGAAGTGACCGTGGAACAAATTTTAAAGGTGCTGACAAGGAGTTAACAGCTGCAATACAGAAATGGAACCAAGAGAAAATCGAGAACTTTTGTAACCAAAAGGGTATTCAGTGGCTATTCAACCCACCAGACGCAAGTCACTTTGGTGGAGTTTGGGAACGGATGATTAGATCAACACGCCAAGTCTTGCGAGCTTTAATGAAAGAACAAGTGGTATGTGATGAAGTTTTGGCGACAGTTATGTCAGAAGCGACGAATATTCTAAACAGCCGTCCACTGACGCGCAACAGTGATGATCCAAGCGACGAACAACCCATAACACCCAATCATCTACTAAGATTGAGACCATGTCCCACTCTACCACCTGGAATTTTTGATGATTCAGATCTACACACTATATGGTGAATGTGTTCTGGAAGAGGTGGTTGAAGGAATATCTTCCTTCTCTACAAGAGCGCCAGAAGTGGAATAACAAGCAACCAAACTGGAAAGTTGATGATCTAGTGCTGATTATGGATGGAAATTATCCTAGAGGACAATGGCCTGTTGGCAGAGTGGTGGAAATCTTCGCGAGTGATGACGGATTGGTACGGACAGTTAATGTAAAAACAAGTTCGACTGTTGTTACACGGGCGAAGCGGCAATGTCGTGGTGAATTGAAAACAACGAGCACAATCCTTACTCGTCCAATACACAAGTTACGTCGGTTGGAACTGGAATAACATTGTTGAAGAGACTTTGATGTTGATATATTAAGAACTACTGACAAGTTGTTGTTTATCAATTTGTAGGATTGGTAGCACTAATTAGATTAAATGGACAAACTCGTCCATTTAGGGGCCGGTGTAGCTACCAATCAGTGTATATATAGAGTTCAGTGGGAAAGCCGCCCCATAAAACATTTCGGGTTTGGACGGCCATATTGAATTTTGAACACGAGAAGTAAACATTTTGAGTATATTTATAGAACATATATTGAGGATTTTGTTAGTAGAAACTTGCTTTATTGAACGACCGATACAGTCGGTAAGTTTTTTGAACACTTATTGTTGACAATTTTAATGTATTTGTATATTAATTTTAGTTTAACTTGCAGAAAACCTGCTGTTTATATTGCTGGAAATAGTAATATACGATATAAAGTGGAAAATAATAGTGGAAAATTGGCGTATATTTGTTGAGTTTTGACTATCGATCGTAAGGGCATAACACCTTTTTTATTTGCCGATGACTCTACACTAATATCCTCCGGATCGGACCTTCACGAACTTAGTGTCTCTCTAAAGTCAGATATGACCTCAGTGTCCCGTTGGACTAACCATAACAAAATGTCTCTTAATCATGGCAAGACAAAAATAATGAAAATATATTCCCAATCCAAATTCCCTGATCTTAGTCCAATAACCATTGAAGTCAATAACAATAATGTTAAGGGGATTACATCCGCCATTCTACTTGGAGTTACATTAGACCAACATCTGAAATGGGATAGGCAAATTAATACCATCTACAATATAATCAATTCTAGACTTTACCTGCTCAAACGTATACGTAGCTATCTCACTTTTCAATCCCGTATTCAATTATATTACGCACTAATCTACCCACACTTGCTATATTGTAGCACAGTCTGGGGCAATGCTAATAACGATCTAATTACGTGTCTACTAAAACTACAGAAACGTGCAGCGAGACTAATTCTTGAGCAGTCAACTGAAGTGCCTTCAATTGTGCTTTTCCGTAAACTCAACTGGATACCTATTTTTAATTTGATCAAAATGAGAAAAATATTATTGGTATTCAATACTTTAAAAACATCTTGGCCGCCGGATCTTCGTAAATTGTTTGTCTTTGTTCGCGACTCTCATCCAATTCCAACTAGATCGTCTATTACAGACTTAAAAGTTCCATCAGTTAAGACCACGCAAGCAAAACCCAAAATTTCCTTCAGTGGTGCAAGTTTATTTAATTCTTTACCTTCCGAATTAAAAGATATTGAAAATCACTCAATTTATTCCTATAAAAAGAAGCTCAAAACCTACTTTATTCAATTGAATTATGAAGTAGATCACGTTAATAAATTCCGCTGCATCGATTGTAAGCATATTACTCATTGTCAATGTTACTCTCAATTGGATTTTCTTTTTATATATTACTATTAGATATCGAGGGCCATTGGGAAGAATACTATATTAAGTAATCAATGTAATCCCTCATTAAATAAAGTTTTATTATTATTATTATTATTCACATGCTCCAATCCAAGGAGATGAACAGTTTCGCCATCGCATTCTGACAAAATGCCATTGTAAACAGCAGCCTTCTCGTCAGTTCCAAATACGCCAAGGTTCTTTAGCGCTGGAATTTCTCGTTTTACAGCTTGCCAGAAATATTGAAATTTCTCTGGGGTCTTGTTACGGTGTACAAGAAGAGGACCAGGAAACCATGGATGTTTTCCAGTTGCTTTCGAGACAATAGAAACATTCTTGTAAGCAGTTTGCGTGAAATAAAACTTGCTGATATTGAAGGTCGTATCGATAGCTAGAGAGACACTGCATTTCATTTGGCTGACGCAAAATCTCTCCAAATCTTTCAAGGTTTGGTCGAGATAAGCCACAATCGAAGGTTGGTTGGCATCGCGCAAAAGGAACTCTCTGATGTATGGTTGTGATCTGTCAATGACAGAGTACGTTCCATGTTGTTTTTGACTTAAAAGCTCAACAATGATATCGTTTAACTCATCAGCTTTTGCATCCTTGCTTTTACCATAGTTGTACCTAGACACATAAAACATCACATTAATAAAGGTACTCACAATAGCACTAAGCACTTGTACCGATTCCCTCACACTATTGGTTTTTCCACGAAGTCTCGCTTTGATCATGACGCATCGTGTTCTGTCAACCTCAACTTCTGTATAAAATGTAATAAATGCCCCTGTAGGGAGGCGTTTAGGCCAAAATATGTGGGTTTCCAGTTTCCTCCTAAGAAAATCTAGGTTGGGTAGATTTGGTTGAAAATCTAGGTTGGGTAGATTTGGTTTGAAAATCTAGGTTGGTCGGTTTCACTTCTATTTTTTTCTTTAAATTTCCTGTTTTCGTTGTGTTTCCACCTGTCAGATAAATTCCTTTGGAAGTTATTAAAAAATTCCTTTAGGCAACCAAATTTCCTTTAAGTGGAAAGATTTGTTCAATACATGCATTAAATTGAACAAAAAAAAGAAAGAAACACTGTGCAACTACTATTGCACACGGTTAAAGAAGAGATTGAGTGACCCAACTAACATCTTGAATGATTGAACCAGAAAATATTCAGAAATCGTGATTCTTGTTGCATTCATAAAATTCAGTCAAGGAAACTGAGTACGAATGACATCAAGAATACTGTGCTGCCTAACCTGCAGCAAGACAGCAACGAATGGTTTTGATCTGTAAGACAGGATTCTGCTACGACAATCCGGGCTTATGGATCAAAGGTTTAAATAACCATGATGTTTTCAACAACAACAAACTAACTAGTATATATTTGTTCACCCCTATATACTGTGACAGAAAAACAGCATCAACAACTGGAGAAAATATTTTTCCAATTTCCATTCTTCATTACGGGGAATGTTGCAGAAAGCATAATATCAAAAAGTGAGAACATATACAAAGTATACATATTTGTAATTTGTTATCTGTTTTGGATCCCTTACAATGGTACAATCGGAATCAATCTCCAATAATTGTATTTCCTCTGTTGATTCCTGGGCGACTATTCTGGGTGCTCGCATATCACTGGCAGCATTTTCTCTTAATTCTACTTTTGTTGAATGCTCTCTTGGTCGGAACTCGGTGGCATTTGCTGACTTGGCATTTCCATGAGGTTGACCATGAATCGGCACCACACGACCACCAGTGAAATAATAGTGCATAATGATGTAAGGATACAGCAAGTTGTAAATCTTCATATCTTTTATTTTTCCTTTGACATTATTATATTCCGCCACAGACATGACAAACATGATAACCCTGTTGAACGAAGACCCTTCTTTTTCCAATGTTTCTTTGTGAACTGCTCTTCTTCGGAATACAGCATGCAATTTGCTCATGTTAGCAGTTTTAGGTTTCCATCCTTCACTTGTTCGCTTGTTGTACGTTCCTGCAATAATACGCCCATTTCTATCACGAGTAACATGGACCTCCGAACTTATTATTAATTTGTCCTCATTTCCCTCAACTTCGTAGAAACTAACATTGTCTTTTTTCGTAAAAGCTCCTGAAATATCGTCAGCATCTAAATCAAAAGGATGCTTTAACCCGATACCACCTTGGTTAATGACAAATGTTGCACTTTGGTGAATTCTTAAAGGTTTCTGTTTGACCAACTTTTCTGGTTCCGGACCAAACTTGCATACTTTAATAATTTCTTCGAGTTCCGGGCTTTTGGTATGAAGCAGTGGCAAGTTTCGATTTCCTTTGTAGTAAGAAATTGGACTTGGAACCTAGATTAACAATATAATAATTACATGCTAGCTAACCATCTAATCGTTTAACCAACTATTGCACAGTATATATTGTAGTGAATATTAATTAACAGCAGCTCTTTAAATGTTCCAATTTTTATAGGCAGTCGATCTCCCCCCCCCCCACCCCCCAAAAGCAAAGTATACCCACAATATATTACCCACTCTCAATGTGCCAGGAAAACAAATGCCTGTGGAGGAGGTTGAAAATCCCCCCCCCCCCAGAATTCACGTTTTAGGGGGAGTCACTATTTTTAGACTTTTGTAATTTTGTATTCTTTTGTATTTTAAAATTAACCTTAGTCCTAACCCTAACCCTTACTCTAATCATATAAACCCTAATCATAATCCCAACCCTTACTCTAATCCTATAAACCCTAATCTCAATCCTACCCCTTACTCTAATCCTATAAACCCTAATCTTAATCCTAACCCTTACTCTAATCCTATAAACCCTAATCTCAATTCTAACCCTTATTCTAACCCTATAAACCCTAATCTTAATCCCAACCCTTACTCTAATCCTATAAACCCCAATCTTAATCCCAACCCTTACTTTAACTCTATAAACCCTAATCTTAATCCCAACCCTTACTCTAATCCTATAAACCCTAATCTTAATCTTAACTCTAATCTTAATCATACTCCAAATCCTAACCCTAAATGTCTAAAAATATTAACTCCCCCTAAAACGTAATTCATGTGGAAAAACGTCGCAAAAAATGCACATTTTGCCGATTTTGAGTTCGTGCTGACACCATATTTTACGCCACCGTTTTGGCAGCAAGTGTCATGCGGTTATCAGATCCAGAAATGTGAGGACACATTGATCATAGACATATAGACATTTGGTATAAATATATATTGTATAGTTAAACTAAGGGTAGTTTTAAGTAAAACGTATTACCAAAAATAAATTTGCTTTATGTTACTTTTGTTCCCTAATACAAATAAAAATTATTATTTATTATTATATACCTCATTGCTATGGTTTGCAGTTGGTATCTCGTCATATCTCTTACTGCCACTGGTGACACTGGAATCAATCGATTTAATATCTATGCCGTCGTTAAAAACAATACTTCTCCTTGCAGAACGAATATTGTCTTCGTACTCATCACTTAAGACTATAGGTTCGGATTTAACTTCCCCTCGACGCTTACAACTTGTAGGAACTTCAGGCTTTTTAGGACTAAATTCCTTTCGTTTTAGAGTACTGTCAGCCATATTTACATGTTTCGTGAAGAGTCACGTGTGTCTCTTATCCGGTCGTAGCCTCGTAGCCTGCATGTCAAGCTCTGTGCTTGATTGCCATTGGTCAGAAATTATTAGCCTTGCCTTTTAAGGTAATATCAAGTTGTTGTTTACTAATATGACACTCCGTGCTACAAATTGTATTATTATTTAGTATGTAATTCCTGGCCGTCAAATCGCTGTCCAATTTTTATCGACGACTTTACTAGCAGGCTCTATTTCAAGCATAGAGCCTGACACGCAGGCTAATCCGGTCGGAAAAGAGACCCGTATTCAATACCCGGGCAACGCTTTTCGATATTTGCAAATACAAATTGTTTAAAATAGCTTTTATTCTTATTTTATGATTTTTAAACACAGAATTCACTCGTGGTCACTCGTGGTCACTCGTGGTCATTCGTGGTCACTCGTGGTCACTCGTGGTCATTCGTGGTCACTCGTGGTCACTCGTGTGTACTTTTAGACAAGACACCACCGCGACACGAAATTTAGAGCTATATGAAAGTTGCATGCCATATATGGCATGCAACAAAAATTGTACATCAACAAATATGTCAATATACACTACTTCAACAGAATTGGTTGATTGCATTACGGCAAACGTCAAACTGCTAGCGAGGTTTTTGATTTTACAACTCTATTATTATAGCTTTTACACCAGTTTTGAAATATGTTAAACTTATTAAACTTGTGCTCTTTAGCAATGATTTAAGAAAGCAAATTAACCACTAAATCATGCCATTCACTAAAGCATTAAATTAAGATTTGGCGTTTGAAGTTGACGTTTGGCGTATAAATTTCATGCTTTAACGACTACAAGCACTCGTAGCAGTTCAACCATGAAATTTATACGCCAAACGTCAACTTCAAACGCCAAATCTTAATTTACTGCTTTGGTGAATGGCATGATTAGCGGTTAATTTGCTTTGTTAATTAAATCATTGCTAAAGAGCACAAGTTTAATAAGTTTAACATATTTGAAAACTGGTGTAAAAGCTATTATAATAGAGTTTCGCTTCGCCTCAGCTTCGCTTCGGCAGATAACATTGACCTCGGTCTGAATAATTAACAATAATTCTACGAACGTACTCGAGTTGAATATGAGCTGATAGGCGATGAGGCGTCTAGCGCCGAATCGGCTATCGCTCATATTCGACAAGAGTGTATGGAATAACTGTTTTATTATATACACAAGGTCAGAATTCACAGACTTTGCTTTTCGGATATTTTCAATATTTTTCTATTTTGTTTATGTTTTTATCTTCGCTCTTTCGGTCGGTTATTTTTTCCAAAATATGTATTTTTAACCAATTTAAATTTTAAAATTCATTTGCTAACCTGTAAACAATTTGTTGGAGTTCTTTCATTGTGTTTTTAATCTTGTAAAGGCTATAAAAAGCGAACAACTTACCGTTTTCTCGTTCGCTAAACGTCGGAAATTCAATTTGAGCCGCCACCTTTGTTTTCCTCTACAGCAGGATATGAGCTATCAGTATTTTTGCACAAGTGAACATGCATAACAAATCCTACACGTTGATTGGTTAAATTTTATTCAGACCTTGGTCAATGTTATCCGCCTCAGCTTCGCTTCGGCAGATAACATTGACCTCGGCTGAATAATTAACAGTTACTCTACGAACTCGAGTTGAATATGAGCTGAGAACAAGAACAATAAGAACATTTAATTTCTGGCAGGCATATTAGTTAATTTATGCATAATTAGCAATTCACCTAGGATGATGCATGGTCATTTTCTTGCATTTTCTTACACTATAAGCACTTCGGAAAGCCTGTCGCTTTTCGTTTTCAGAAGTTGGAGCTATGTCGGCACTGCCGTTTTAGGGCGGGGTCATTTTCAGGACTTTCGACCCGTATTCAGGTTTTGGCACATATGCCATGTTGACCGCCATGGTCATTTTACCCTAAAACAGTTGAGATTACCTGTGCTAAATGAAACGCATACAAACATCTAGGTATACAGGTCCTAGACTATATTGATAACTTTCATAAACATCCCTCTAACATGACGTTCCAGGTCTTTAAAGCGAGTCACAAGTGTGCATATGTGACCTAACAGTACCGCGTCGTGATTTGTTTGTAGCCTTTAGTTATTAATTAGGCTATTCGTTAATTTTACAAATACTGCATGGTTCAAGTAAAAACGACATGTTTTGAACAGGATACGGAAAATGACTGACTTTTTTAAACATATGTATTAACTGGCATTCAATGTTGGTTATGAAATAGTAAAAAAGTAGTTTTCCGTATGCCGTGCATATATAACGTTCCGTTTTTACTTGAACCATCCAGACACAAATATTGTTAATCAAAACTGTGTGGCTTTCTTCGTGTTTGGGGAGACCATGAACAGCTACATTTAGTACAAAGATTTGCTCGTCTGTAACTGAAAGGAATTAAAACCGTTTGTTTGTGTTCGAACGTGAATTAATAGTGCAACGATATCCTGTACGTATTCTGATTACATGCTTATAGCATCACTTGTATGAAACTTAGCATTAACTGGGATGATAATTAATAGTAATACTGAGAACAATTTTGTTGCACTAGTCGACCTTTAAACTTGATCTTCTCATAATATTTGTTTATTTTTCAGGTAATTGATCAAAAGCTACATGGTGGATTCATAGATATCTTATATACACTACATAGTGCATCTAAGTATTCTGCAATTCAAGAATTGAAGTCGTGATTGCAGGCTCAGGGTATTCCCATGAAATGAGAAGATTGGTATGTTTTCTATTTCTTAAACAGGGAACTTAAACATTAAGTTAAACCTATTCCAAATACATTTTTAAATTATTCAAACGATGAAAGTTATTGTTCTTTTTAAGCGTTTATTAGCGAGTGCGAAACTCCAACATGGCCGCCATATATTCAAATGGAGGTAACCGCTGGAATATTCTTGGCCTCAGTTTTACTAAAGGAGATACGCTATCTAGTGTATATAAGATATCTATCGGTGGATTCCGTTGGCGAAGTTAAACATGTTGATTTATGTCATACAGAATAAACAATGATTGGTATAGTTGTAGTATTTGGGATAAATAAATAAAAAAATAATATCACTGTTGAAGATTAAATAAATTTCTGTTAAAGAGAGAATGGACACGTTTTGTTTTCAGTGGCGTAGCCAGCCCGACAATTTAGTGCCGCTATGCAAATTCAAAATTATTATCATTATTCATTTCTTTAGAAATTGATTGTTTTCACAGTCAATGAACATGAAAATATTTGCATGGCGGGACCAAATAGTCGGGCTGGCTACGCTACTGTTTGTTTTTTCCCTTTTAATAATAAACTTAACTTCTATTAATGCTGGACATACCATGAACAGATCGAAACCTAGTACATTCACTGGTTTTCATCGCGGTTGTAGAAACATTGCAATGACGGATATAGGGTAGTTGGGGGTGGGTTGTAATTGACAAAACAACGCCGGTAACATAGAAATAGCTTACTTGCAGAATTATAACTAGAATTACGCATGTTATTAAGAAAATTGCTACTATGCATTGTTAGTCAAATTTGTCTACCGGTATAGTCTTAATTGATATCGCGTGACACCAACACTTTTCGTTTTGATATAATATTGGCTTTCCAATCTGAAGTGAACTCGCAACAATACGTATTTCTTTGCTGGGAAGGGTTGGAGTTCAGAAAGCGCCTACATTAACAAAATCGTGCGTTCAAATTTCATCACGTTCCCAAATCTATCCAGCCCTGTGCCTGCGCCTTTATGAAAAAGAAAAAATTGATAAGTATTCGTTTCCTGTTAATATGGAAAACTATAAAGTTCCAGTTATATTAGATTCAAACCCTTATAGACATACATGCAGGAAGCACATTTGAAGTCTAATATAACGGGAACTTTATTGTTATAGCTCACGTCATAAACGCTAGCGAGCCACCATCTTGCATGGACATAACAGGTTCAGGCTATATACCGTTCCCTCTATACAAAATTCGCTTACCATGTCAAGTCATGTTGCTCTTCTTAAAGCCTGGTTCACACTAGCCATTCTGTCGGCGATTTTTCTTCTCCTGGCAAATGTGATCGAATGAATGATATGCAAAAGGCTTAGGCCTGTTTCAAACGTCGCGCTTCCCATGTGCGGAACGCATTAAAAACAATAGATAATCAGCAGCCTAGTACCAGTCGTTCTGAAGCAAGCGCGAGAAAAAACGTGGATGTAGTACGAGACTGGGACCTAGGTGTGACGTCACCGCTAAAGGTGCTTCAGAACGCCTAGCAGATTTCAGTCATTTTTAATATGGCGGAAAATTTATATTTACAAATAACCTTGTAAATACGACAATGTTCGTTGATCATGTTCGATGTCTGCATAACCAAATTCAAACTGTATTAAAAGTGTGCTCAATTAAAAAAAAATTATATACAAATTTACGATACTGTGTCTGAGCAATGGTTGTATAATCGTTGATGATATTTATATACTCGCAAGTTGTGATTAACACTATAGACCATACTGGTATACACAACTACGCGGCTCTACTTGACAGGTTTAAGTAGCTGAGGAGATTGAAAATATTTGCCTGACATGACTGTGTTGTCAAAACATTTTTAGTCGGAGACTCGATCGGCATAATTTTCAAGCTTCTAGATAGCATTTAATATGGCTTTATATTTTAGTAAACACGAGTCATATTTAGCCCGTTATTCCATTCTGACCGTATGGTAGCGAAATGTAGCCTATTTCATTGTTCCAACAGCATTAGAGTAAAACTAATGACTTAATTATAAACGCAAAGGAAATTTCCATAACATTTTCTATTTACAAATGCGATATGCTTGGTAACCAGGCCAGGGACCACTTTTTTGAAATCAGGGACAATTTTACCGAAATCTGCTAGGCTCTCTCGCTGAAGCGTTCCGTACAGCACACCCAGGCATAAAACTTTTAAGAGTTATTTGAATATATCAAAGCAGCGAATAGAGAGAGAGCCTGGGACTAGGCTGGATAATCAGCTGAAATGCCTCATTATCTATTGTTTCCAATGCGTTCGGCACATGAAAAGCACGACGTTTTGAAACAGGCCTAAGAATTGTTTACTTCTGAAAAGCGACACAATATACTTAATTTGTGTGCGAGTTTACTCATTTGCATTCGTCAGAAACACAGAATCGCCGAAAAAGTGCTAGTGTGAACCAGGCTTATTAATTAGCATGTCCCGGCTGGCCTAAATTATCAAAACTTGTTTCATAGCGCTGATTACAACATTGAATGGGGCATTGAAATTAACTTTGCTATGTTGGGTGGAATAATGTACAGCTTTATATGCAAGATTGTAGTATCTATGAGGCGGGTTATATATTGTTATTGGAATGTTAGGGTTTGGAATCCAAGTGAGAATATATACATTTTAAGACCTAACCAGGAACGACTGCGAAAAATGCAGCACAAGATCCTCTGGTAGGAATCGAACCTACGGCCCTGCGATTCCGGTGCAGGGCCGTTGGTTCGATTCCTACCAGAGGACCTTGTGCTGCATTTTTCGCAGGCGTTCCTGGTTACGTCTTAAAATGTATATATTCTCACTTGGATTCCAAACCCTAACATTCCAATATTAATTCTACCAAGTGAAGTGCAGAATCTAAGTCATGAAGTCCTATATACATTGTTATTGCATGCTGGAAACAGGAAACAAATACTGATAACAAATGAAAGTAAGACTATGAGGGAAAGAGGGGTATTCGTTTCCTGTTAGTAGCTATAAACATAAGTTTCTCCTTATTCTGATTCAAACTGAGCTTCTTTATAGAATAAAAGAAGCAGAGTCGAAGTCTAAAATAATAAGAACTTTTGAACATGATTGATGGGCCTATATAGATATGTCCTTTGTTGTGATGGCTGTTTTTAATTAAGAATTCATGAGGAGGCGAAAAATGTGATCTATGTATTTCCTGTATGCAACTCCCGTTTCCTCAATCTAAAAGTCGAATACCGTTATTTGTAATTCTCAATTTGTATCTCATCTTCGTAGCGAGACAAGTCAAGATTAATTAGAGGTAAGTCATTCCCATTAAGGTTTTTGCAAGCTAGCAATACATTAGTTTCAAATCAGTTAAAGGCCCTGTACGTCACACAATTGCGTATAAGAGAAACGTATGAGAAACGTATGAAAATTAATGAAATAATTTTCATACGCACAAAAATCCTTTGATATGTCAGCGAATGAGTAGCGTACATCTGGCGTACCTCTATTCAGCATGCTTAAAAAAAGTTTCTGCCTCGCCGTATGCCATCGTGCTTGAAATGTATACAGTACAACTCCTTTGCCTAACGTACTCCTAGCGTAAGTCAGCGTTTTCCAGCGTATGAGTGATATTTTTCATACGCTGGACTACGCTAGTACGATATGCAATAGTGTGGCAAATAAGGCCGGGACACACCGGACGCGATTCGTTTAGGGGACGCGATTTTTCAGTTTCTGAAAGTTAATAAAACAGCCAATGAAAAGAAATGTTATAGCGCTTCTACCAGGCCCATTTGAAAACTTAAACCAGGTTATACCAGGATCAAAGTTATCGGTCACTCAGTGAAAATCGAAAAATCATTTCGCGTTGTCGAATCGCGTCCGGTGTGTCTGGACCTTTAAAATCACTTCGCGTTGTCGAATCGGGTCACACACCGGACGCGATTCGACAACGCAACGGAAGCGATTTTTCGATTTTCACTGACCGATAACTTTGATCCTAGTTTAAATTTTCCAAGTATTTAGAAGCGCTATAACATTTTGAGTTATTTGGTCTACATAACTTTCAAAATTTGCTCTCATTGGCTGTTTTATTAACATTCAAAAACTAAAAAATCGCGCCGCGGTGTCGAATCGCGTTCGGTGTGTTAAGGCCCATAGAGACCGGACGCGATTTGGCAACGTGACGCGAATTTCCAAATATTCAATGACATTTTTCTATGTTTTTCAAATATTCGTAACGGCTTAAGCAATTTTAGCTATTTGTAATATCTTGTAAATTTTTTATCTGTTGTAAATTATATTGTAAATATCTTGTAAATTTTTTATCCGTTTTATCCCCCTTCCTTTCGCCCACCACTCCAAAAAAATTTTCCTGAAAGCAAAAATTTTCCTGGGAAATGTTGGCAACGGTGGGTGGGTCAACGATTTTTTGGCAAAAATAAAACGTCTTAACCACAGAATAAAGATCAGTAACAGAAGGGCCACTCAGCGGTGCAACATGTCCTCGTTTTTTTATGCAAAAATATGCAGTTTACTGGCCAGAAGGCGGAGCAGCCAGCCAGTACAGCGTGTTTATTGGCCAGAAAATGTCATTGACTGGCTAGGAAAATGGCGGCCAACATGCGTAATGCGACATGCGCGAGGACAGAAACTTCAAAGCTTCCGACGTAAGTGGCCCTTCTATATGGATCTTTATTCTATGTCTTAACTCTTTAACGACACGACCCTATTACCGCAATGCTTGTAAGCAATACGCTTTGCCGATTTAATATCTTCGGTTCATTGAATGCTATGAGGACAAAAATACCACCATTCGATTCAGTGTGACAAGATCTCCTCACTCGTAGCAATAGTTTTAGTCATTGGCAACATTATAGCGATTTATGAGCTTTAAAAGTAAAGTGGGATCGAATACGATCAAATTACGCATTTTACCAACAAATTATAAAAACATAAACATACCTTACGCTGAATATAACTTCGGCCCCTTGAAACGTATGCTCATTGCGATATTCTTGATGAATTAATCATTTAAAATGCCATGTATAACGTTATTTCCAAGCTTCTATCCTGAAAGGGTGACTTTTAGTGCCGAATTTTACATTTTTGCTCCGAATTTGCGATAATCCCAACCGGAAATACGACGAAAACTCGTCAAAACAATGCCACGCTTGTATCGCGTGACTCTGGAAATGCCAGAAATGGATTCTACAGGTCAAAGTGCACCCACACGCATGAGTTTGACGTCATCCCGGCTAAAGGGAGCTCCTTATTGGCCAAGTATTACGTAATACAAGCGCGTGCGAGTAAAACCCGATACTTTAAAAATTCAAAATAAATATTTCTACTCGTCATATTCATACGAAACTTTCTACACTAAAGCGCTTGAATACAAATTTATATTTGAGAGTATTTTGCACATATAGCCTTTCAGAAAATGACGAAAAGTTTGGAAGATATTCAACTTTTTCTCTTTTTATCGTTTGAATGTTTGGCGAAGCGGTGAGTATAACTATATGATTGTTTCGGTTTGTATAATGTTCGACAGCACTTGACCCCCCATTCGAAAGGTTATTTTGTGAGGATTACAATGGTGGGTTTTGTTTTAAAGGGGGGTAAATACTCGCCGCGATATTTACATTTGAAAAATTGAATTGTAATGTAATGCGAAACTACTTGTCGACAAGGAGTTTTTTTTCCAAACGCTATTCTGGGGGGTTAAAGATACTTTTTCAGACCTTTTTCGACCTCAATTTTTCAAAATTTTCCTTATTAGTATAAATTTTGCATATCAAGTGAGCTTTCGCGCGTCCTGATTAGCTAGTTGGCCGGTAAATCTGGCAGGGTGGTCTATACTTCACCTGCCAAGTGTTGGGTTAGAATCATCTAAAAAAGTATTTTACTATCATGGATGTGTTGTCTTTAAAGCGGCAGTGTCACCCGCTGCGCATCCGTTCTGCGCATAACAAACCGATTTTCGGAATATGTCGGAAAAGGTCGGAATCACAACATTCCGACTATAAAAATGTGCATATATTCACATTTTCGGCGGCGGAAAAGACCAAATAATTGCTTCATTTCACACAGGTTAACAATTATAGTTGTAAAAGTTCATGTGCCACCAAAAGAAACGAGAACAGTAACCGAGGTTGCCCGCGTAAGGCAAATATTAAAGAACGTTGTGCATTCTGCCAGCTGCAAGTGTGGAGAACTCGCAAAACTCCTCAGTCTCCTTGCAAGAATAGGGTATGTGTGCGAATCAAATGTACTTGACGGTATCTTTTATTTGTGTTTGCATATTATACCACATTATATTTACTGTTTATCCTACTTTGTTGTAGGAGAACGTTTGCGAAAGTACCATGTAGTGCATGTACTTCGTGGCCTCACACAGCGTCCAACTGTCAATACTGAGAAAACGATGATACTGTAAGGTTTGTGAATTTCTAATACATCTTATTAAATTGTTTAAAACGTTTTTAAAATGAGATATATTAAACATGTTTGAAGATGCGGTACAGTCCGTATGTAAACAAAGGCTTTGTTTACATTTCAGTATCCAAAATACTGAATTTTATTGGACGACTATTTATATTTTCATGATTCTAGAGTATAATACATCAAGACACAACGATCAATCTTTGCAGGAATATAAAATGAAATAAAAACCTAAATAAACTGTTTGTATAATAAAAAGAGGACTCCTGTGAGCAGATGCACAGATCTGACTGTACTGCATCTTTAAGTTGAATAACTTTGGCTGAAACTGTTGAATGGTGATACCAGGGGCAAAACTAGCCCCCTTTTAATTGGGTGGTGTCTGCTAGAATTTCCCTGCGAAAGTCGATGATGCCCTCCAGCAAAAGTTTTTTTGGCCGCTATTTCTCCCAAAAATGTTGGCGAATGGGGGGGAGGTAGAAAAATTTGGGGGGGAGGTCGGTTTCCGGACATTCAAAAAAAGGGGCGAAAACATTTTTCGGACATAAACCAATTCAATTATGCATCAAAATATTTTTTCGGACAAATTCCTGTTAAAACATGCATGAAACCCTTATTTTTTTACCAATATCTGTAAAATTTAGGTCTATAAATTCTATTCAATTCCCTCTGGAAGCCACTGAATAACTCTACATTATATCATTTAAATTTTTTCATTGCCCTGCCAATCCAGATGATTTGTACTTTTGCCCCCCCCCCCCTCAAGTTTCATCCCTGGGTGATACAGTATAAAGTCTAATTGGGAAGTGATGGCACAGTCTGAAATTTGAAACGGGAAATAATTTCGCAAAGGCAGATTGCCGACCTGTCAGGACATCATGTCAGGGCGGCAGATTAACATGCTGTAGACCTGTTTGCTGATGGCAAATTGTTGCTGATCTGATTTTTTTTATTTCAGATGGCCTGAATATTAGCCAAATGACACATAATTATATATTTATATAAGTGAAATATCCTAACATTTTGTATAATAGCTATTTAGTAAATAAAAATAACCAACCCCTTAACCTTCTAATTGAAGCTAATTGCAATGCATATGGGGCTTGTGCATGTGAACCGTGTATCAGGCCATTTTGTTGTTCTCACCAAAAGCTTTGCTTTGATACCAAAGCGAGGCTTTGTGATGGAAACAATAGCATGACTTAAACCCATACAAGACCAATTATCTTGCTTTGATGCTAGAAATTGGTAAAGCTGTTGATAGTCATTTCATTATTTTATTATAAAATACATTATTAAATTCACAGGCATTTATTCATACACTGGATGAAGACACAGTGAGAAAACTGGCAATTAGAAGCCTAAGAAGAGGAATAAGGAGTACGGATTATGTTCACACATGGGCTCGGCATGGATATTTGGGCAAAAGGAATCGCAGTGTTTGCCCCTCTTGTGTAGTCCTCAAAATAAGACTTTTGACTGGAGTTTATATGTGGTACAGAGAACAATAATATTCATGAACCTTTGGTAAACTTTCTAAAGCAAAGGGAATTTGATTTTAATAATTTATATTCTAATTTATGTACCTATGTATATAGTAAGTAATAAAGATTTTTTATATTGTGTACAAAATTGGAATGTGTCACTGTTACATCAGTTATGGCAAAAATCAGTATTTTCGTTTTGGTATGTCCACACCATTGCTGGTGTGATATATGTTGCTCGTGTGATATATGTGCAACAGTGGGGAGCAATGTTGCATTTAAGGAAACATGGCAGGTGACATAACCATCATCATGCAGTCAATCTGTTGCTCATTGGATAACCTTTGAAATGAGAACTGGAATGCACTCGAATCCTTTTTCAACTTTCACACTTTTCACATCCCACTGCCTGGTCCTTCTGTTGTTGGAAAGGCTCATGACTTTGTAGTTTGTACAGGTGACTCAACACGAGAAAGGGTTTGTCATCTGACCTTTATTTTTAATGGTGTAGATGTTGGGGGTTCTGAAAGCAGGAAATATGAAATATTATACAGCACTAATACTTGTGGTCAATGCTGTAAATTAATATACAAATATAAACCAATTCTTTTTATAATTTTTGACACAATTTTTCTGTCTATATACCTTGCAAAATCTTATTTTGAAACTGAATATTAATATTACTCCCATTACAAAGCACATCCTATATAAAAGTGAATGTCCTCTTCATACCTTGGCTGATGTTTGCTTGTTCTTCAAACCATATGAGACTCATTGTGTTCTACTTCCGTTGTCAAGACAGGACTCAGTTGCCACCAGAAAGGTCCAGAATCGATGTG
>CACRXK020005221.1:0-28825 GCA_902702795.2 Paramuricea clavata
CTTTGTATTTGCAATGTTGAAGAGCAGGATTATTCGTTAATTTTACAGTTTTACTCGTCTTGTAAGCCATCGTGTTGAAAACAAAATTTTCTTCACTCTTTGACGTAAGCCCTTCCTACTCCCCCTAAGTTTGAGTTTGTCGAAATTTGCATGCGCGAGCCGGTATGCGCAGCGCAAATTTTTGTGTCAATTTATGGCAGGCATCTCACCAAACTTTTTCCCACCGCCCGATTCCTCAGGTGAGATGCCTGCGGAGGAAGCTACGTGGAAATTGGGAAAACTCAAAATTGGGGGGAAACACGAAATTTCACGTTTCCCCACAATTTCTCGTTTCCCCAATTCCCACTCTTGTTGATATAACTGCATATCAACACGAAAAATGTTTCATATTTGTTAAATATCAGTTTGAGATAATAGTCACACGGAATGGAATTAGCACCCTCGGCAGGGGCTAACGCTCGGAACGGCGCTGTTGGCACGTGGATTAAAGCAAAATTATCTCTTAGATTGAATTTTCAAAGCTCACTAATCAACACAGCTACACTATTATATTTCTTATGGACACCCTGTTTTTTAACCTTTAGAAGTTCCTCAATCACCATTGTATCTTAATTGTACCCATACCCGTAATACAAACCTGGTTAAATTGGTCAACCTCCTCCTTTCCACTTTCTGCTTTCCCAGCAATCAACATCAATTTACTTTGAACATCCTTTACTTCTTCCAAGCTATAAATCTTTACTTCTCTATTCTTACTTTCGTCTTCAGGAACAACAAGGGATACCAAATTCTCAAGGCACAATTTAACACCATTGTTAACATGTTTACTTTCCTTAGCTTTTTCGCTGTCTGCAATGTAGTAAATACCGCAGGAATTGATTGCTTCAACTTGAACCATAGTTGTGAGAGCAACAGACCCATGTGACTCTTTAATTTGTTTCAACCATGACAGGCCTCGCGTTGTTAACACCTTAGATGGAAATGCGCCGATAATAAATATATAATTATTATAATTATTTCATTGTAACAATAATTTGATTTTCCGCCGAGCAAGCAATATTGAATTTTTGTCAACTCAGGACAAAAACTATATGAGTATACACATAGACACCTAATCCATGCAAAACAAAGTAAAAATATCACTTGGTACTTTCTCTGAACTTTTACGACTTTTCTTTATCTGAATAATATTATCAATTACTTATTAACCGCATAAACATTAAATAAACTTGTATCCTTGCGTTCCCTTGAAAACTGGAACCGTACCTATACAACTATTGTGAGAATACGAACACAAGCATGTGAGTATATGAGTGTATGCAAAGCAACAGTCTACACTCCTAAAATTGGCAAGAAGATCAGTTAAGAACGATAGTGAAATTAAACCATATTGATTATATAAATACGAATGTTTGTCAACGGTTGGGGGTATTGCCATGAGTCAAATACCTGCTTATTTTTCATCTTCTGATGTATCAGACATTGCAGATAAATTGAATTCCGATCTATGAAACTTATGTCGGTGGCTTAACGAAAATCGTTTAACATTAAATGAAGCTAAATGCAAGTTTGTTGTCTTTGGAAGTCAATTGAAATTAATGGATGCCAGGTCGATGGGGAGGATTCGTTCAAATATGTAGGTTTTAATAATAATAACATGTATTTCTATAGCGCCATTACCTATAGCTCAATGGCGCTTTACAGTAGGCTATTTAGAAAATTTAAATTTTTAGTATATTTACCATTACTAGCCTATATAAAAGTCAACATAAGAAGTGAATTAGATAAAAAGTCAGTTAGATAGATACAACTAGCAATAATTAAAATTGGTAAGACTGGTGTCAATTACTTATAAAAGTGTTTAAATAAATATGTCTTCAATTTTGTTTTAAAAGTAGATATTGATTCACTATAGCGTACTGAATCTGGAAGTTCATTCCATAGTTTTGGCGCGGCATATGAAAACGACCTTTGACCATAGTTGACCAACTTTATGGGGGGGGGGGGTACTGAGAGAAGTCCGAACATCGATGAACGTAGATTCATTGTTGATTTGAGCGGTTGTAGCATATCCCTATAATGCAACTTGGTGCACGACCATTTAGAGCTATCTAAGTAATGAAAAGTATCTTGCAAATGATACGTTGTCTGACGGCAAGCCAGTGCAGCTCTTTCATAACAGGGGCGATCGCGATATGATTAAATTTTCTCCGTCTTGCTATCAAACGTGCTGCGCTGTTCTGCATATTTTGTAATCAATCAATCAATCATGAATTTTGGCCACTCATATAGCAGTGAATTACAGCTATCCAGTTTAGAAGTAATAAGGGAGTGAACCAATATTACTAGCTGTATCATATGGTTGGATTTTAAAATTGGATACATCAATATGACCTATAGGCGGGCATGGATTTTATTAAGTATTATGATATTAATTTTGCTTTACGTTTCGTTTGCAAGTCTTACTGTCTTCAGTTGGTTTGGTTTTAACGACAGACAGTCAAAAAATACATTTCAAATTTTAAAACAGCTCACCAATTTTTCTTCAATGCTTGGATTTGCGTCAACGGCTTGCCATACCGGTTGACAAAGTCGCATTAAGTCATCAAAACCATGATCTGTTTTGCAACCAAATATTAATGATCCAAACCCAAGACAACTGGTGTGCATGCACGAAATTCGGTCAATTTCCATATCATCTTCCCCAGCTGAAATCATAGCCAAATCAACGAACACTTTAAGCTCTTGTTCATCTGGAATGGAGTTCAAATTAAGATAATATTTTAATGGGAAACTGTCAATTGGTAATGATGTCCATATATTCTGATATTCCGAATCACAAACTTAAACTGGGTGCACTTTGTCTGAGCAGTAAGTTCTAAATAAATGATTACCTGATAATGACACTTCGGCACGAATTTGACTTATGGTAGTTTGCTTAATGCTGTTTGAAGAATGGGATCATTCGTGCTTAAAAGAATGACTTAGCCTCCATTGAGTACAAAAATGCCCAATTTCAAAATGAACAAGAATGACTTTATTTAAATTTCAACGTAGCTACAACAGTAAATTGTTTCATCAATAATTTAATGGGTGTAACCACAACACTCTTCGATAACTTCAAGGCATCATCTCTTCAGAAAGAGAATCATGTGGCCTGGGAACTCTCCCGATCTCAATCCATTTGAGTCGTCGGTTCGAAGGCTGACTTGGGCTCAAGTCATACAGGGTGAGTAAAAAAAACTGACACCTTTGTTATTAAAATTAGCCGCGAGGGTATCAGTTTTTTTTTACTCACCCTGTATCTCAACGGCGGGTGAGCAGACGATGCCTTGAAGTGATTGAAAAGCGTACATGGTCGTTACACCATTATTAAATCATTGATGAAACATTACTATTGTGGTGATGTCTTGTTAATTTTGAAATTGGGTATTTTTGTATTCAATTGAGGCTAAGTCATTCTTTAAAGCATGAATGACCCCATTGTTCACACAGCATTAAGCAAACTACCATAGGTCCAATTAGTGCTAGGTTTCTTTATCAGGTAATAATTTATTTAGAACTTATGATGATATATTTAGGGGGGAACTTTCTTTTTGTGTGGTGTTTAGTTAAAACATTCGCAACCGATCTTTATCTGATATGAGTTCATTGGCGAAGTAATTTTAAAAATAAACATTGTCTAAGCAGAGAGAATCAAAGTTGAAGTTTATGTAAATCAAGACAAATCTTTATCCGATTTACAAACATTGATTAAACATTCATTTGTTTTGAATTTTCTTCACGAATTATTATTGATATTTTAATATACAATTAAAATGCTAATTTAAGGCCATTAATTTGATAATTTATTTAAAAAGTGTATCTTTATTTTCGAATTGGGTCTAAAGTTCAAAACATTCACTCATCAACCCAGAAAACACTCCAAATTTCATTTAAAACATGGACTAAACTTATTCCCGAATATTGGAATGCAACTACTTGCTTTTTTCTTCTGGTTTCTAAGTCGGGAAAATGTCAAAGTGGATGATGCAACAGATTGTTAAAACAACTTGGCATAAGACTGACTTAAATAAATGAAATAAAAGAAAGGACATGCAGATAAAAATCCAGGTTAGTTGCACACATAACCTGCACACAGCTTTGCCGCAGGCAATCATATCATCTGCAATCTTAATTCTGCAGTGGCGCATTACCTTGTATGCTCTTTCTTAACCAAGTAACCAGATCAAAACATTTTGTAAATGCCATTAAACAACTTCGCCTCGTCGGGTTTATATCCTTTAACAGTTCTCCAGCTTTAAGCAAATTGTCACTCACTGATTTGATAGCTTGCCTTTCAAATTTCCCACCGATAATCTGAAAAAAACACATGAGATACGTAAATAAACCATCATTCATAAAGCATACTTACGTATATTCATCAACCGATTGCTAGTATTCAAGCTGAATCATTTGCGCACGTCAAGTGCGATTTACCAGCTCATCCGTGTTTTACCCTTTCGCCCACTTTTTTACCCTCTCTATAATAACCGTAGCTCGAATGGGGTAAACAACAGAGTAAATCCTCAAGACAAACAGGGTTTTTGGGCTTTATAACCAGTTTTTGAAGGTTCAGAAAGAAATTTAAAAATACTGCATAAATTAAGGTGGATTGATACAGTTCTTTTTTAAAATGGGAAAAATCACTAGTATAGATATTAATTATATAAAACAGTATCTAAAAGGTTAGTTTTTCCAAAGTTACATAATCACTCTTGCTATGGCAACAATGACATTTCAATATGGCGAATATAATATATTGGTTTTATAATAATTCAATTAAAAAGACATCGGTGACCCTATATCTTAAATGCCTTCCATTAGTAAATTGAACTATTAAAACAATTCTGTCGACCCAAAGTTCTCCAAATTTGGTAAATTTGATTGTTTAGAATAAATTTTGTTTAAGTGGATAACAAATTATAGAATCATAATTCCACATGCCAAAAGAAAGTACTTATGGGAGTCACCAAAGTTTTTTTCGACATTGAAACGTCAATGTTGTCATAGAAATGGCGTTACGTAACCGTTGTGAAAAAATTCAAAACTTTTGGATGTTATTTTATACAAGTAACAACTTAGAAAGAAAGAAGAAGAAGATACAAGAAGATATACAAGAAGATGGGTCAAAATTATTTATTTACAATTATTTTATTAATGAATTACTTTCATCTTCTTGCATAGTGAAGAATCCATCTTCTTACAAAGAACTTATTAAGTAACAATCTACCTGCTTTACATAAAGAGTAAATAGAATATATGGTTTTCTCGTCCAATAAATACTGAAGTTCCTATAAATTTAGGAAACGATTGTGTTTGCCGATAGAACACCTGAAAATGCTTATGCATCATGCTATGAATGCAACACATACGTCGTTTCATCCTAAACATCCTGCTTGATCTAACCATGTAACCAATAATTGCGGCATGTAGTAAAACACTGACTACCGGAACACCGGAACACCACCGGAACACCGGAACACCACCATTTTGTTTGGGGTTAGGGTTAGGATTAGGGTTTCACCGGAACACCACCATTTTGTTTGGGGTTAGGGTTAGGATTAGGGTTTGGGGTTAGGATTAGGGTTAGGGGTTAGGGTTGGGGTTAGGGTTAGGGTTAGGTGGTGTTCCGGTGTTCCGGTGGTGTTCCGGTGGTGTTCCGGTAGTCAGTGGTGGTGTTCCGGTGTTCCGGTGGTGTTCCGGTGGTGTTCCGGTAGTCAGTGTTTTACTACATTCCAATAATTGCTGAATAACACGGTAGACTAAACATTCATTATTCAAGTTTAGGTGTGAGCAGTTCAGTTATGATCCACATGATTTCAGACTATGACGTAAGACTAACGAATAGCTGCTAAGGGTTAACTTGAAGGTGGCTTCTCTACAGTTTACAAGAAAATGGAAGACCTCCGATTTAGACCTAATTTTTCGACAATTCCTATTTGCTAAAGAAAGTCCGACTAGAAAAATAACAACTACAGAGTTGGATTTTTCAAAAAAAAGGAATCGCAAGTACCGTTGTTATGCCAAAAAATAACGATTCAATATCACCAATATTTTGGGTTTAAAGTTATTTAACTTGAAAATAAGGTAGGTTACCCCCATTTTTATATTTCATACAAAGAATTCATTTAGTATTTTGAATCATTGTTATGATTTTTAGAAATTCTGTCATGCGTAAAAAAATTGTAACGAATTATTACATTTTTCGATCATGAAAAATTTTGGTATGACCGAATTTTTTAAAATCATGAAAATAATTCAAAATACCAAAAGAAATCATGCTATAAAATAAAAAATTGGGGTCACCGACTCTTCGAGTTAAATTACCTTAAATCGATAATATCCACCATATTGAAACGTCATTGTTACCATAGCAACGGTTTTTAGAAGTAAGATTTTAAAAACTCCGAACTCCTTTATTATTGTTTAATTCAAGTCAGATACTATTTGTTTTTATACAAATAATTATTGTCCAGAAATTCATGTGCAAATCAGAAAATCATCCATTGCTTTAAAGAGTGTAGCGAGCTACCTTAAGGTGACTCGATAAAGTTTTTTAAGAAAGGAAAATTCAAGATTTAGAAGAGTATTTTTGGAGAATTATTACTTGTTGAAAAACAAAGAAGTATCTTACTGATGCAAAACAACATATATATAACGCGCTTAAATTTTTCATAAACTGAGTTACGCAACTGATACAGATACGCTTTCGACAATTTTAAAAAATTCTGTTCAGCCAAAATTTAAAAAAAACCTTTAAAATAAACTTAAATAATTTTTAATTTAAAAAAATATTTAAATAATTTTTAAAAGCAGCATTGTGATAGAAAAAATAAGGAGTGTGGTTGCGTTATAACTTTTTCCCTCCCACTGCAGCAACGACTTGGGAGTACTATTCCAAATTCAAATTTATGGAAGGTTCAGATTTCAGGTTCAAAAAATAAGATTTTAATTAGCAAAAAACATGAACTCTCACTGTACTACATTACACTATACAAATTTAAAGTTGAGAGAACCCAAATATTTTGGGAAACTACACCCTGGGGAACAGTTATACAACAAAAAGTACATAATCTAACCTCTTTAATCTTTTCGACTTGTGAAAAATCGCCTTCAAGACCCATCACTTCTTGTAACTCTAGAATTGCCAGAGCAGCTTGCTGAGCATCAAAAAGTTGTTTATAACTCCTTACTTTTTTTATACTGACCCCAAGTTTCTTCTTTACCCCACCCAAATGTGCTGTGCCACTGAAATATCTTGAAAGCAGCATGAACTCCTCCTCCAAGCCGTCATAGTCTGTGTTGCACATTACTAAATATTTATCAACTTTCTTCAGTTGCATTTCACCATCAAGAAATTGTTCATTTATTGATTTCAGTTTGTCAAGAATTCTTGACCAAATCTTGGTGAACATAACTTCCATTGTCACAAGTTCATTTTTCAATTTTTCGCCGTATTTTTGCCATAACTTCTTAAATATTTGACTGTTTTTTATCTCAGTTATTTTCGACACCATCTCGTGAAACTTGTCATCGAGGTTAAAAAACACTATGTCGTATCCCCCAGATCGTTTAGTGCATAAATCGCATATAGATAATTCATTATAATCTTGCACAATTTTGTCACGCAATACACGTAGTTTCTCATCAACTAAAAATATAACATGGTAAAATATTACTATTACCGTGTGATACGGACCTCTCGCCGACCTATCAAAAGGCTCCATTTACGTTACGGACCTGGGATTACGGAACGGAAAATTAATGATGTACCTTATCTGGTAACCCTCATGCACAAGGAAATATGGCCGTAGGGAGGAAAATTTAGGTGGAGGAGGGGAAAATTTCCTGGGCCACCGGTTCAATGTTTCTTTTTGTTTCAAAGACAAATGTACAAAATAAGGAATGTACAAAATAAAATTTATTTGGATCACTAGCTCTAGCTGAAAATAGATTGTTGACTGATATACCTGAAGTGAATTTGTCGCTGAAGTAAATAAAACATTCCACATGTTTTCTTAATGTGAGAAAAGCCTCCAGTTCACGACGTCGTTGTGAAAAAGAATCTTCTATTGATATTGAAACCTTTTGGGTCGTCTTGTGTATCTCACCCAGCTTTAGATATTGATCGGAATGTTCTTCTAAGAACTTGAGTGTGGCAACTGTAACAGTTCCTTTCTCGACAGATTTTATCAGATTATCAAGGCAAGACTCTGCCCTAGTCATCATGATAGCACAGTCATGGTCTTCTGTTAATTTATCCTTAGCGCTGGAACTGCTCCCTTGAAAATTAAAAAAAATACTGTTTTATACCGCAAAAAAGTAAAATCAGTTTGCAACTTTATATAATTTTCCAGCCTAGACCTAGGGCCTTCTCCCACTTCACATTATATTATGTTTACAAAGTATATGCTGGTTTTTTATCACATATGCATGACTGGGCAGTTGCAGCAACACAGTAAAGTGCATTTCAAAATATGCCTGCATAACAAGTTAACAACCCCGACATGTTTACATATTTAACCATGATATTCAACTAAAGCATTTTGAGTAGTTAAAAATGTATGGTGCAACATATTTTTAGGGTGGTGCTGCACTTCTCTAGGGGGTGCTGTACACCGCTAGGTGGGGTGCGCACAACCCACCCCTATGGTTGTAGATCCACCCCTGGAACCTAGCCAATTTTTTTTTTGGGGGGGGGGTAGGGCAAAGAAAGGGCGAAAGCGAGAAATAGAAGTCATTCATTTTCCGAAATTTAGGGCAACCTAAAATAGTTGTTAAAAACAAAGCAGTATAAATTATGTTGCGAAGTAAATAAATTATACTAGCATATACTTGGGAGGTGGATAGCGCTTTTCAAGCAATTTGATTGGTTGCTCACTTCCAGACAAAAACAAAATGGCTTCCCAATCAGTTCTAGTTACAGACGAGAAAACGTTTATACTAAACAAAGCTGCGCTTTCGCCAAATACAAAAAAAAACATAAAGTTTTGTTAATGAACGTATAATTGTTCCGTTTACAACTATTACGGGAGCTGAAATACAAATTGTATAAAAAATACTTGTTGCTTTTATGGCATTTTTGTTTCGTTATGGTATATATGCTAAAACAATTATTCATTTCGGTGTCGGTGAACAGTGCAAGGATATCCACGACAACGTTTCGCCATTGAAGTCAATTAACCTGCAAATCACAACGGCGCAGCTTACCGAATAAAGAATAAAGATCCCTAGATCTGGGATAATAATATCCTATTTAATACAAACTCCTTCTTACATAATTTACCTCTGGAGCATGTACGTTTAGGCAATTTTAAAAGTAATATGACGCAAATGTACAATGGCTTGGTTTTTCAGTTATTCGCTTTGTTGGTAAATATAAAGTAATCGATGAAACCGATCTTTTAAGAAGTTTATTTCAGTTGACCACCATCATATTAATTGTAGCTAATGATTTGTAAAAAAATACACAAATTGAATATTTCCCTTCGAATTTTGATAATTGCAATTTTAATCTAATTTTCTCACTCTTTATTAAATAGCATTTTAATACAATTTAAATGGAATTCATCTGATTGGATTACATGACTTCACCTCCCACTTCAGCGACTGAACTCATGATATGCTATACTCTAAACCCCCGAGTATTTGTCCCCGAGCCGACGGCGCGAAGCGCCGTGCGAGGGTATTAATTCCCCCCCCCGGCTATTTACACCCGGGGAAACGAAAGCATTAGCGAAGTCAAAAGTTCATCAAATATCGCGGGCGTGGGTGACCAATGGTGTTGGGTGGGTGGTCATCCTCACTGATCTCAAAAATATGGCGGACTGTCATGAATAGTGGACACTGATAACAGGTGGGAAAATTGACTGAGCATGCGCGAAAACTGCTCGGGTTTTTAGCGGACTTGGTTGATTTCAAAAACATAAACAACATGAACGAAGCCTTCGAAAGACAATTTAGCGGCGGCTGTTTAGGCCCACAAATCACCACAAAAATTGGATTCACTGACAAAACATGTTGCAGTAATATTTTGATTTCCTATATTGCCACATATTTCACAATGTAAACTATTAATATAGATTATTTCAGTGCAAAACAAAACAGAGCAAAAAATTTCCTTGTAAAATGTCGTCTCATAGCTTGAATAAAATGTGAAATTCAAACCAAAAATACTAAAACTTCTTCATTTTTTACAAATTAGTCAAGAAATTTAATACCGACTTTAAAATGCTTTGAAATTTAATGTAAAACAGCGATATTTCGTTGGCACAACCTGTAACATGACAAAATTCGTGTTTATAGGATTTTGAACGAGCCAGAATTGTGTTTAAAAATAATACAAAGTTTGCGCTTCGAAATGAGGGTCATAGAAAAATCTGATTGCGATGTTTATATGTTTTTCCAATACTTTGAAAACCTAAAATAATATTTTAAAACTATTATAGCAAAATACGGGGCAAAATCTTCATTCTGATGCTCATTTTCTGCGTCGCAGTTTTCGTATAAATCACACTTGCACATGAAAGTTGCCAAAATTCAGTACTTTCTTCATTTTTAGGCGATTTTACATTCTATTAACACAAACTAGAAAGAAAAGCACATGTTCTGACCTAATCACATTTCATTGGCACAACCTGTATATATGAGAAAATTAAGGTGGAAAAACAAGCAATTTTAGCAAAATACCTCACATACTGAAATTTGACGATGATCGTTGGCGCACAGTATCACTCAGGCCAAATATTTATACTTTGTCCAGGACAACAAACGCATGTACTACAAATTTCAAGTAATATTCCATCAGTATTAAGTTCATACTCGAGGTTATTTGCCATAGAAAACACACATTTTGCAAGAAACGTCATTTTCGGCCATGTTTCAGCGAAGAATTCTTGACTGCTAATTTCACGATTGCGACAAGTAATTGTATTCTTGATTAACGTTTATTAACGTTTACGTCTGCTAGCTTTCTTTTGTTTTCCCTCTGCTGCAGTACGAGAAACAGGGTAGCGAAATCTGTGTTTTTGTTGTTTTCACAATTTTGTGCTGGCAAAAAGAAAGCGGCCGCGATAAATTTGGTCAGCGACGACAATTTTCTCACCTGTTGACACTGATTGATCCAATTTAAAGTTTGCATTATAACGACTGCATGACGACAGCGAAATAGCAAACATTTCTTGATTTGATGATTGGTAAATTTCTTGCAAATATATTTCATTTTTGCTCGCATTTTTGCAAGATTTTGTAAATTTCAATAGCTTTCTCAGGAAGAAAGGGCGGAAGAATCGGCTAAAAGAAGGGAGCCGACGTTAACGAAGGTAAGTTTGTTTTAACTAAAAATTTTATAATTGCTTTATAATTGCTAATTTTATTGCAAACTCAAAGTTTATCGATAAAGCCATTTAATTAAAGGCAGTTTAGTTTTATAAAGAACACTTTAAAACGTTTTGCGAAGCGTTTGTGGTTGCATTTTACCTTAAATTGAAGCTTATATTACGTATAATAACATACCTAACATATATATGTTGGGACATTGATAAATTTGTAATTAAAAGTGAAATTTTTAGGCGATTTTTCATTTGTAAGAATATTCTTAAAAAATTATCGTGTTACCATGACAACTATTTTAGATACTTCATGTTCGGAAAATACAATGGTTTTGTAATTTTTAATTATATATTTATAATTTTTACCAAAACCATGGGAAATTGTAAACCTGCATCTGTGATATTTACAACTTTGCCCCGGTAATTATGCCCATCTTTAATTATGTTTACTCCGAATACACTCACTTTGAAAATTTCTTACCGAAGAACTTTAAGAATCCTGGCCAGGTTGACCAAGTTAGGAGATGTTTCAGCAAAACTTCATCCTTCTCTCTGTCATTTAATTGATTGTCTTCCTTTTTCTCCGTTGGCCAGGCTTTACGCAGCATCTCCCTGAGCAATCTTATAGCATTGGTTGAAGAGTTCCGAGATAAACGCTCGAAAGCATCTCTTTCACCTTGACCGCCCTACAAAGATAAGATTGCAAAACTATACATACTGCAACACAAGCACTAGAAAAAAGTACTGTAGATAAAAAATAACTATTCATAAGCAATTTAAAAACGTTATTTAAAAAAGCACTACCAAACAACTCCTTACCTCCTCGTCGAGTAACTAAGATCAGTTTATACAGGGTGTATAAGAACTGAACAGATTTGAAATTGCTCTCAATTTCGAAAAACAGCTATTAGTATCCAGTTTTTCATTTTTATATAGTTTCTTCGGGTACTTATAATTTAGAATAGTGAAAAAAAAATTTTCAAACTCAAATTTTGTAAACCAGGGGGTGTGTCTTTTCCAACAAACTAAAAATGGCTTGCGCACGAAATTTAAAAGTTTTAATTGTATTTTGAGTTAATGACTGGAACATTTGCTGGGTTTTTAATTACTGTACAAAATTTCAGACAATTTGCTTTAGTTTAAGTCCTTTAACTATTCATTTTTTCAAAAAAAATCAGCCTTTAATTCGCATGCTTAATTAATGCATTTACCTAATTTGCATATTGCTGACATAAGCAAATTGAGTTAATTTCAGATATTTTTGACAATTTGTGACTAGCAATCTTGTGGAGAAACATCATATCAAGCTGGACTAGACCAAAACACATCCTTTGATTTGTTTCAGACAATGTATTTTGCTTTACAAGAAACATGCATTATTTTCGCAGAAAACGACATCAGAATAAGCGCATTGATAAATAGCACAACAAAAAGTTATATATTCTGTAGAAACGTAACTGTATATAAACTGACAACTGCAATAACCTATATGCGCTATAATGAATGAATATAATGTATGTTCAGGCCTTGTCCATGCGCAGCCACGGCAAAAGACATTTCGTGCTGCTGTGTACCAGTCCCCCCTTCCGAAAATGTGTTTCTGTTTCTCTAGATGTTCGATTTTCTCTATGCAAACTAACTTCACATACTTACTTTTGCAAGTTTGTCCACAGCCTCGAAAGCAGAGTCACTTAAACATGTTACAATATCTGTATTACATTTTTGTTGGTCAAATAAAGCAAATAGGTCAATCTGACGGAGAAGTGGCACCTAAAATTGGATAAAAATAACATTTTCTCTGCGTGATCACGTGGATTACACAAAAAACTTAAATATTCGGCAAATGCAGTTATTTGGAATAATTTGCAATCAACACGCTTTAATTGTACATAATTTATGCACACATCAGGTAATTATAATTTTGAGATGTTGGTTATTATAGATGAATACGTTTTCAAAATTCTTGTAACCCAGACAATAAATGGTACAGTTCATCATTCAGAACATGCAGTTTGACGTGCAATTCCTCCCGGCTCACCCTGATTAGCCCCAATAATGAGTAGAAAAGCAAAGGATTCTGCATGCATATTCTTCATTGAGGATAGGAATGAGAGTAGGTTCCGTATATTTGATGCGTGCGCATACCAATATGAAATGCGCAATCATACAATACCTTGTGTATTCTACTCTTAAATTTAGTGATGAATTTATCCTTCCACGGTTTTTTGAAGATCTCCGGGGCAGACAATGATAACAGTTCGGTCCAAGCCTACACAAGAGAATTACAATCAAAATTATTGTTCACAAGTGGTAAAAAGAGCTGATAACAAAGCCAAAATGCACCGTACATATTCACGTAATAAAAAAGGAAATGGAAGCCGCCACAGACACACAGACAGTGGTATATATTTAATTGTATATAAGCAAAACTGAAGAATCCGATACAACAGATAAAAAATATGTTAGGGCAATATAATATTCTTCATTTTATGAGAAAGTGACGTGTTTTTATTTTACTTATACAACCTACAGTATACACGTAATTTTTTTAAAATTATATACGCTAATTGCAATGAAGCCTCCAAAGTACACGTCAATACATTTCACCACTTTATACTAAAGTATGTCGTAACACTCACTGACCCGCAATTCCTGGTTCCATTCTGAAGCCCTACAATATTCAAGGTAAACTGCAGAGAGCTTCTTATTCATAAAATCGTCAACAGCCGCAAATTGTTCGTTGAAAAATGATGACATTTTCGAAATATCTGTCAATTGGTATGGCGTGGAAAGGTTCTCATCGGAATCATTTTCACGTTCGGATACCACAGAGTCATTTTCAAGATCAATTCCTCTCTTTTGAAGATCAATAGCAGTAACTAAACACTCCACCAAGCGACAAAGAACTTCAACTTGACTAAGTTCAAGATAATGCGTTAAATTTACAGCCAGACGCACCAAGCTATTAAGTAAAATCAAGGTCTCAGGCAGTCGATATTTTGGACATTTTGAAGGGCTGAAAGAGAGAAAAAAATACATACGATTATAGTAAAACTACAGGAAATATTTTCACAATGGCTTTTTAAGGCTGATGGATTTTACTAATTATCGATTTTTGATGACAAATTCGCTACACTTGAATTGGTCAGGTTTAGCCCAAACTAATAATAACATGCAATGAAGCTTTAGTGATCTTCACAATAAACCTATATTATGATTACATATTGAACGTCATGGTGTGTACTACACAAGGCGCGTTGTTACACATTGCAATTTTGATTGCACCAAGGCAGCTCATGCGGCAACTTTTGTCAGCATTGCAGTGATTGTGTGCACCCTATTTCGTGCAAGTTGTTTGGCAATACTGTCTTTTCTAATTGTATTATTTCGTGCAAGTTGTTTGGCAATACTGTCTTTTCTAATTGTATCTTCAGTTGTCAGATTTGCGTCAAACGGCTGCACTGGTGTTCTTAATTTATCGTATATTTCATAATGGGCATTGCAAATTGCATGAAATATATTGCTGAATGGAGCACCACTTGTCTTCGCTTCACTGCACCTAGCGACAACTAAAAAGTTTCAAGTCATAACTCAAAGTTATCTGTTTGGCGAATCAAAAAATATACTCATAGATATACGCAAGACTGTAAATAATAAAGTAACATTAACATACAGTAATTAACAATTAGCTATATAAATACCAGATCTCAGCTTTGAATGCATAATGATCATACGCCTCTTATAGTGTACAACGACTATACACACAGTAAAACTAACAGGTAAGGGTAATATAATACCTCATGTTTGATAATGTTTCGTTTAGCTCCTTAAAAAATACTGCCAGCGATTTTACCTGAAAATGCATAAAACAATATTATTACATGTGCTTGTAGATAAATCACGTACAATTTATTTTGTGTATACGTTGAACACCGACAACGGATGAATTTAAAGGACATTGGCAATAAAAAATTAGTTTAGTTCATTTGAAAGAATTCTTAAAACAATATTTTAAACTCCATTACAGGTTGTTCATATCTTTTTTAGTTTAATCCTCAGGAGTTAGGTGATTTTTGATGGGCCTTAGGAATGACCGGTAGTCTCTTTCTCGTCCAGAGACACACAGCGTTTATCCAGACGAGAAGGAGATTAGGGGCTTACTTCTTGAGTTTGTAGTTGCCTCTTTAGCACAAATACGGATTCTGGGTCTTTAGGCAATTAATTCTATATATTTAAACCTGGGTATTACTCTGAAATGGCAATTCGGGGTAAATATTCCAGTTAACCTCCGCAGCACATCAAACAAAACAGAGCCAATCGTGCTATAAGTTCATATACTGTATATACATGAACCATATGGTAAAATTCTGCTATAAATACATACAATATGTTTATATAAAACCACTGAAAGCCACAGTAAACACTCGATTTCTTTTTGCGTCTGCACCATAGAAATAATAGAATAGAATGTCTTCTTCTATCGTTTCTCAGTAAAAATTGTCTCTACAAAATGGTCGATTTATAAGAGCATTTTCGCTCGTCCCAAACTCCTGTGGCAACAAATTTATAGCTGTTGCAGGAAGTGCGAATTGGTTTTTTTCAACAAAGTTACTCCTGTGGCAAAAAATTTATAGCTGTTGCAGGAAGTGCGAATTGTTTGTTTTTTTCAACACAGTTTGCAAAAAAAGATTTTATATTAAGACTTAAAATAAAAAAAGGAGATAAACTTCTGAAAAACCCATCCAGAAAAGCAATACTTTTGAACAGAATATGACACAGAATATGACACAGAAATCGTTCTTTAAAAATTCATTTTCAACGTTGTGCAAGCCAAAACAAACCACAAAAGATCAAGACAAACTCTATAGGTACATATGTTCTAAAAATATTTCAACTGTTTTGCAATATGTATAATTGAATAATCTTTTTAAACTTACACAATTACTTTCATATTTTTCTATGTTGACTGAGCCAACGCTTTTGAAACCACAGTTTCGACGATTATTTAGGTGATTTACAGTTCACCGATAACTTAATACTTTTTGTTTTAAAAACATTAATAATAATTTTTGAATAATAATTTTTGTAATTTTAATAAGGTATTAGCGAAACAGCGACTCTCAGAGCATGCAAAAATAATTAATGAGTAAATTATATTTACGCGAAACTACTTTGTTTTGTACAAGGCTGCATGATTTTCACCGTTTTTGCATGTAAGTGAACAACTGATGCACCACTTATATACTTGCTTTGTGCTATCAAAGAACTTAGCCTCAAATTATAAATTAAACAGCAAGACAAAACTTTTTGACGATCAAAACTTGGTTTTAGCTTTGTTTGCATTCCTAGTCAAATTCGATATAGCAGATTTAAAAGGGTGCCGCACGCATGGGGAAAAGTGGAGACATGATTTGTGATTGAGCATTCTATATGTATTATTTCTATGGTCTGCGCATGCACATAGATTGTCATCCTGCATGTTGTCCCATCCATTCTATCATTTTATTTAAACACGGAAAAAAACATCAGTACTTCAAAACTATTGCTATATTTACAAGTTTGTAAATATAAAAATAAATACAATAAATGAGAAAGGAGAGAAGAGATAAAAGGAAAGAGTACTGTTCTACCTGCATGGTTGCCGTGTGGGAGTCAGTTCGTCTAGAATATAGTGATTCCGGACTACTTTTAAACGCCGTGAGAAATGGCGATAATCTAAGAGATTCTGGCAAGTTGTTCCAGAGAAATGCTCCACTGTAAGAAAAGGAAGCGCTTTAGGTAATCAGTAATAGGTTTAGGAATAAACTTGCCATTAGAATTCCTGAGAGAATACTGACATCTTCTAGAGGTAAACATCTCATGTATAAATACTGACGTGTTTGACCGCTAAGCGTCTTATACATGAGAATAGTTTTCTGTTTTTCACGATTAACGGATAAATTATTCCACTTCAACTGACCGAGGAGGTTAGATGAGATATCATATGAAGAACGCGGTATAACGCGAGCTGCTCTGTTTTGAAGTTCTGGAGCCTATAACTCAGAGTACATATCTCCGAGCCCATCCCACAGTAGAAGGTTCAATAAAACCTTGATAAGCTTTATTTGCGGTTTCTTGATCAATCACCCCTCGCACAAGTTTAAGCGCACCAACGCCTGCAGAAGAGATCTTTTTGTTAATGACATCGACATGGTTTCTTCAAATAAGGTTTTCATCTAAAGTTATTCTTAGAGTTATTCCTAGATCATTGATATAGACCAAAAACGAAAGAGGCCCAATAATAGAACCTTGGGGGATTCCCTTCGTTATAAAAGAGCTATTTGAGAACTGACCATTGACGCACCTGTCCTTACGATATGATCGAAACCAAGGTAGAACCAAGTCATCAACACCGTGAGCTCTAAGCTTGGAAAGTAGAATTTCATGGTCAATGGTGTCAAAGGCCTTCCTTAAATCGATGAAAACTACACCGTTTAGAAGACCCCTGTTTATATTGACAAACCAATTATTGGTTGTTTCCAGCAGAGGTAGGAGTGCTATATGTGGGTCTAAAACCAGATTGGTAAGAATTAATTAACTGATTAGATGTTAAGTAAGTGCAGAATTGATCAACAAGTCTGCCAAACACCTTAGCCCATCCTTTTCCCGCTTTTGAAGATGGGTAACATTCTAGCCATCTTCCAATAGTCTAGTTAAATTCCCATAAAAAGAGAACGATTAAAAATAGCCGTCAGAGATGGAGACAGGAACTCAGCTCAATTGTAGTTTTCTATTCTCTTTTCATTTTTCTAGTCTATCTTTTTCCGTGCACTGCTTCTATATTATCACATCTACTGATGAGTACCATGCATACTACCAAGTTTTGTTTCTGTTTCGCCACTTATCGCAATTTCTATACAGTTAATATTCCCCATACTCTTAACATGATCACCCCCACTCAGCCAATCAGAACTCAGTATTTTAGCGGTCTATATCCCCTAAACTGTCTCATAGCGAGCTTCATAGCAATTACAGTTAGTTTATATTGTGTACTACCGGGTGTCCCAAAAAAAAACTTGCGCTGTTTGATTTCATGTAAGGAAAAACTATAAAAGCTATTACACTCAAATAAGTTTTATTGTATTGAGGAAAGGCTAACCTAGATCTTGATATACAGTCCTAAAAATGTCATGTAATATTACGTGAGATACAAATGTTTGAATTTGGCGCACGCTTTAAAAATGAGTAAAAAAATCGAGAAACACGGCTGATCAAATTTATATGAAAACAATTGCCAATTTCCACAAAAATTAACACTTTCAATTTTAGCACTTCAACTTAACTTTAATTTCGGATAATGTCCCAGTAAGTAATTGGCCTTTCGTGTTTCTTGGGAAACGAAATAAGCTTCTCAATTTCATTAATAATTAATGAGCAATTCAGCTAATGATAATCACCTATTTGATCACAAGATGCCATTTGGATAACCCGGTGAAACTTGATGAAAGTCACTAGTGCTTTCATCAAATATCTTAATTACGCATGCACTTGAATAGAATTCCTAATTACGTTATGCTTGGTTCTTGGTAAGAATTCTATTCAAATCAGCAAACGAAAACATTCTGTTACGTCTCGATTCATTTGAGAAGCCATATAAACAACTCGAGCTCGTGTCTCACCGGGATATCCAAACACTCGAAAACAATGTATGAAAACACTCGCGCTTCGCTCTCGTTGTTCATATATTACATCAAGTTTAACCAAATAATATTTGATAGATATCTTTATGCAAATTTTAAACATTACCAATACGGACATTCGAATGTTATATATCAAAATCTAAGTTAGCCCTTTCTGGATGCAATAAAACTTATTTTGAGTGTAATAGCTTTAATTTGTAGTTTTTACGTTACATGCAAACAGCGCAAGCTTTTTTTTGGAACATCGGTATTTAAAACACGAGCAAGAGTGTTAATTAGATATAAAAGACGAGAGCGCACTAGCGCAGGCATGCAAGGATATAGGACGGCTTAACGTTCGCGAAGGTGGTACAATTCAAGGAGTGGATGCATATGTCCGTTCACGAGCTCGAAATGCATTTGAATGCGAGCCCAACCCGAATGCAACAAATCAAGGAAGAAACTCCCTCAACACATGCATTCATCACTTAAGGTTGGTCTGAGAAGAGAGCATATTGCCAAAGTCACTTGCACGCCTCGCCTATTGAAATTATCGTGAAAGACTAACTGCATGCTTTTGATGGATTGATATACTGAAACGAACTTGGATTCTAATTCCGAAGAGTTTGCAGTCCGAAGTATTGAAGCGCTCACTTAAGGGCAGAGAAGTGCAAACTGAGAGCCAAAGGATCAGCATTCTCGGTGAACATAAATACTCATATCGAGGAGATGGTTAAAAGTTGTGGTTCGTGTCAACAGAATCAATTAAAGAATAAATGTGAAAGAACCTCTTATATACACCACGCGAAAAACAAATTTTAAACATTCTGATTTTTTGAACATTCAAAATATAATTTAATTAGTAAGTATAAACCTATTTCTAACTTTTTATAACAACAGTGCTGCATGCACCTATCCTAATATCAGTGGTAGCACTGTAGAAAAGTGGAAATTTGCTTTTACGTTATTTTGATTTAATGTATATAGCTACTTACGAAACTCTCTGAGTATGAAAAGCTTGTTTTATCGGGCAATAATTTTCTCATTGTGATGCACAATTCCAAACACGAAAAGCTCCCAGTCTTTAAAAGGTATACATATATCTCCACAGGACATAGTATCAAGAATGTACGCTTGAGCAAACGATCCATATCAAATGCACTCTCCAGATTTTGTAACATTGCGATGGCTTCGCTATAAAGAAAAGAAAGAACTTAAGATTAAGATTAAGATTAAGGTTACAGGACACCCTTTTTGGCGTTTTGCGGAAAATCGCTACTGCGCGCTCAATATCAGTCCGATTTTCATCAAATTTTCACCAAATGTTCTCCAGTGCATGCAAAATATGATAAAGTTGTAAAATTAACAAACAATAAAATAATGTAACAATTATTCAGGAAAATCTTAAGTCACGGTACCTTTACGCTTTTGAGTTGTGCTCCTGCTGGTTTTAAGTTATATTTATGAAAATATCATTTTTATACAGTAAAATAGTTGTTCTAAAAAATCGTGTTCGGAAATTTTTGTTTATTTCGTCATCCCGCTGATATGGCGATTTCTTTGACGACTGCAATATATTTCTGAATTGTTCGAGTGAATTGTTCTTTATTTTTAAAATATCCAAAATTTAAAAAAAGCCGAACACAATTTTGAAGCTGACGTATTTAGCTATGTTCTGTGCAAGTTTGAAAAAAAATGGTTAAAACCCGCAGGAGCACAACTCGTTTGAAAATCAGTAATTACCGTAAAATTTTTCGGGAGAAAATTGAATTTGAATATTACATTTTCAATGTTTTTCTTATTGCAGCGAAATGTATTTTATTAAATAACTCTGCAAGTTTTCAACATTTTTCGTTCAAACTTGGTCAGATAGTAGAACTAGTCTAATGCCTTCATCGAAACCAATAAAAAGGTGCTCTGTAACCTTAAGAATTGGCGATTTCTTGAAGGTTTTAGGGGGAGAATGATAGTTCTGTAATTCTAGTGGGACGCGCCGTATTTAATAAAAAGGCAAAATAAAAATAGCCTGGACAAACCCACATTCAACTTGCATAAATATTCCATCTGCATGAGATTAGTTCCCGTCTCAAGCTTATATATATGTTTGACTATATACATACAGCAATTGATCTGAATTTATTGGGGCAAGTAAATTTAGCAACTGTCCAGATTGTCTGTGCAGGGTTTTTATTTTGAATTTTTTTCAGCCAAATAATAATTTTATTGCTTAACTGTGAATACAGGCAAAGGAATATTAAACAGTGTTTAAAATTAAGAACAAAAACACTTTCATATAATACAATTACCTTATAATAATATTTAATTGGCCTAAAAACATTTTTCCTTTGAAGATTCGAATCCAATGCGCAGCAATCGTGCACATAGTACTAAACTTGAGAAAAAGATGAAAGACGCAAAAACTGACCTCTTTTAGAATATACGAATCTATGAGATTCCATCTTAAATTAGAGTAAACATATACGCTTAACAAGAAAAATTAGGGAAAACGGTAACAAGTGTCTAAATTCTCAGAAGAGCAGATGGGAAACAAAAAATCCCATAGCAAAATGATAAAGCTTACCCTGCTGTAATATGTTTTTGAATATCTTTACACGGCAACTCTCCTAATCCCCACCATTTCGAGTTTGAGAAATTAATGGGTTTCTCACAAGTCATGTCGTCAAATGGCTTCGTTTCACGCCGAAGAAAATGCAGCAAAGGCAAAGCAGACAGCCAATGACGAACAAAAAGCCTGTTTGACGATTGTTTTCGGTAATACTGAAGGATTGTTTGGATGAAGGGACTATACATATAAAAAAAATACAGGAATGAAAAGAAGATTAAAAGAAAATCAATCTTTTATATTATAATGTATAAAAAATATATCAATAAAAGGCAAAAGCATATTGACTGGACTCAGAATTGTTATTTTAAGATATTTATAATTCAATATATATATATATATATATATATATATATATATATATTCTATTGCAAATATAAACTCTTTGTCGATTTAGTATCTTTTTATATAGTTATACATGACCGTTCTTCGTGGGTATACTGAACTTATAATAGAGAGAAATATGTTAAAAGGTAAAACATAGTTTACAGTTATGTATACGAGTTAGGCGATTTCATGCAGGGTTATAGGTCTGGCACGGGCAAAGGCTGGATGGGGGCTACAAACCCATATATATATATATATATATATATATATATATATAGTTATAGGTCTGGCACGGGCAAAGGCTGGATGGGGGCTACAAACCCATATATATATATATATATATATATATATATATATATATATATATATATATATATATATATATATATATATATATATATATATATATATATATATATATATATATTTATATATATATAATTATTTATGAAATAAAGTACAAAACAAACGTTGTTACTCAGAGTTTCATGCCTGAGTTTCCAGACAATATTCGGACAACTAAAGTTCTGTTAACTAAATTTGACGGTTTGGTTTTGTTTGCTTGCGCGTGCATGATTGCGCACGTTGTTCGATTGCACGCGAATGTATTTTCAAGCCAGAAATTGTTTTTGATGGACGCAATTCGAGAATATTTCACTTCTTTTGTTGAGCAGCGAGTTCTTTTTAAATTTCATGATGAAAAGTTTTTCGTCGCTACACAAATTGCACTGATTACGTCCGGATCTGTACGCACTCGAATGTTTTAAGATGGTCCATTTAATTTTGTATGGGCGATTGCTTTTCTTTAAACTCCATCTTAAAACCATGGACCATCTTAAAACATTCGAGTGCGTACAGATCCGGACGTAATCAGTGCAATTTGTGTAGCGACGAAAACCTTTTCATCATGAAATTTAAAAAGAACTCGCTGCTCAACAAAAGAAGTGAAATATTCTCGAATTGCGTCCATCAAAAACAATTTCTGGCGGGAAAATACATTCGCGGGCAATCGAACAACGTGCGCAATCATGCACGCGCAAGCAAACAAAACCAAACCGTCAAATTTAGTTAACAGAACTTTAGTTGTCCGAAGATTGTCTGTAAACTCAGGCATGAAACTCTGAGTAACAACGTTTGTTTTGTACTTTATTTCATAAATAATTAAATATATATATATATATATATATTTATATATATATATATATATATATATATATATATATATATATATATATATATATATATATATATATATATATATTATAAATGCAGTATACCCATGAAGAACGGTCATGTATAAATATATAAAAAGATACTAAATCGACAAAGAGTTTATATTTGCAATAGAATATGGCGAAGGAACAATGGTATTTGGCCTAAATATATTCGTGTCTTGTTTCATCTGTTAAAAAATTGGAAATCGTTAACAACTCAAACTTGCATGATTGGACAACGAACATAAGCCACTCCATGCAGCGGTTAAAATATTTGAGTTATTTAATGATTATCAGTTTTTGAGCAGATGAAGTCAGACATGGTTATATTTGGGCTAAATATACTATCGCTTTTTTTGCCGTATTCCATTGCAAATTTAAACTCCGACGACATTGACAGGGTATATATACCGAACATACTCGAGAAAAGTATGTTAAAAGGCAAACATGTCGATGTACGTTACGGCCATGCATACGAGTTTAGGCGATTTTGGGCACAAGCTTTACTTTCTTTTGTTATTTCAAGAAGGTTAGGCCTGGCACGGCCAAAGGATAAATGTGGGCTACATGCAGAGCTTGTAAGATATTTTGTGTAGGTGCGTATCAAACCAGATACTCAGAAAAGTTCTGATCTCTAACGGGAATCGAACCACGTAACCTTCTGATATAACCATTGAATTACTGTATAAGGTCTCAGATGGTGAGCCAAGGTTACGTTATTTACTAGTTTTGTGTGTTACATGCGTACTGTTAATCGCAATATATATATATATATATATATATATATATATATATATATATATATATATATATATATATAATATATATATATATATATATATATATATATATATATATATATATATATATATATATATGTTGTGTTATTGATGACTCCGTAATATGATAAGTAGAAATTAATGTTCTCGAGTGTGCACATGAATGTACTTCAAGTATTATATTATGCAAAATCAAAATTGATCAGGAACATTATTTCAAGTCCAAGCATGCAGTATCCCTGTATATGAAGTACAATTAGCAAAGCAAACGTGTTCAGATGACGCTAGTGCCTCTTGGAGATTTCTAAAAGATATCTTAATCTTTTCAATACGTATACTAACGATTTCTAGGCAAAATTTTACTTTTTACATTGTCATTGTTTATGTAATAGCAATGTCCTTTATTTCAACCACGCGATATCCTTGAAGAGCAATAAAAAAACTTACGTTAAGATGTTGTTGTCGAAATTATCAATACTCTTCATAAATTCCAAACATGCTTCCTTATTTGGAGGAAGCTTTAGACATTTCAATAAAATTTCATGATTCTCGTATGTCAAATAAACATTGTACTTGGTAAACACGTAAGCAATTGTTACTGACGACAGCACCGTATGAACTTTGGCTTTCGCATCCTGTGTTTGACTTCCCAAAACTTTCAAGTTTGCCTCGAGTTTCGGCATTAAAATTTTCTTGAAAACCTATGAGAAAAATCATTGTAATTTTCTTTTGTCCAATTAAATTCCCAATAACATACCGGGTGGCGCAAAAAAATTCTCCTGTTTGATTTCATTTAACTTAAAAACTAAAAGAGCTATACATGCACCTAAACCAGGTTATATATACTAAATCAAACAGGTTTTTGATTTAAGGTCTTAAAGTTCAGATTCAGGTCTTAAAGTCATACTAAATCAAACAGGTTTTTGCGCCACCCCCAATAACGGTCGAATATCCCGGTGTCAAGCGAAATTTCCGACCTCTGCGAAATACCCGACCAAGCATGACGGGTCAGAAATTTCGCGCGTGCAGACGCGAAATACATGACGCTTGCTAAATTCTAAGTCGGCCAAAACTGTTTTTAGAGTTTAGATAAAATAATCATGATGTTAATTTCTAATACTTCGTTAAATATTTCAAATCGACATCGCTAGGTTTCAATTTACAAACACTTTAAATTTCAAAGCGGATTGTGTGGTCGTGACCGCGAAATACACGACGTTTGCTAAATTAATACGGTCGGTCGTAACGATTTTTAAGTCTATATACGATGTTACCAATAGTATCGTTAAGTGTTTCTAATATAGACATCGCTAATCTGAACGGCCCATACACGAACTCATTGTTGCTGCTTCCTAAATAGTGATCTCAAACGCGAAATGATTTTTGGTGCTTATATAGTAATGCATATTGCATCACCTTCGAAAATGGAGTCTATTTTATATCACTAAGAGCGCTTTTCGGTTGACGTTTTTCATTCGCAGATTTTAGATTCAACCTTTATTATCGCTGAACGGAAACGTTCACAACCAGTGGTATAGTGTCAATTCAGTTGATCAATTGTAGAATTTGAAAATTTATGTATAAATATTATCCAACAAAATGACTTTATAAATACACGTGTTGTCTGTTGAGTTGCGAAATTTATGAGCCAAAGTCATTCATGCGTATCGTCTGCGCTGGGCAGTTGTACAATAGTCAGATATTTCGCAAGTCAGGAATTTCGCGTCACACCTGTCCGGAAAGCCTTGAATCTTATCGTTCGATCAGTCGGGCAGATAGAAGGAAAAAACTTACGATATCACGGGACAATTCCATTTTGCCTTCGTATTGTGCCCTGAAGGCTAGTTAGTACGTTTCTGTATGTTGGCCACTTTAAAATGTCTTTTGAGCTCCTGCCGACACATTTTTCTTCGAATGTTGTATTAAACTCTATTACAGTTAAAAAATGTGAAATTTCAAATACATTTCTAACACAAATGACTTACATCATTTGAAAGCCTGCAAAAAACTACATATAAGACATTTAAACGGTTACCCGGGTTTTTCAAGTTCTTCTTGAGTTATGAGCTGTTGAATGCGTATTTTCAGACTAGTACCCAGGAATTTTGTGAGATTTTGGCTTACTCGAAAACCGCTTGAAAATCCCAACTAACCATTTAAATGTCTTATATGTAGTTTTTTGTTAGCTTTCTATTGATGCAAGTCATTTGTATTAGAAATGTATCAGAAATTTCACATTTTTTAACTGTAATAGAGTTTAATACAAAATTCGAAGAAAAACGTGTCGGCAGGAGCCCACAAGAAATGTTAACGCGGCCAACATACAGAAACGTACTTATTAGCCTTCAGGGCACAATATGAAGGCAAAATGGAATTGTCCCACGATATGGTAAGTTTTTCATAATTTTGGTCTTCGATCTGCCTGTATATTCTTAAATGAAAATTTCAGATAATTCAACATATTGTACCAAGCGGTATACCAACAACAATACGGGCATTATTCAGTTGGTCTGAAGAAGGTTTTCAAATACAGTCGAAATACTGTAAAACCATTATACCATTTTGTCTTGATTTTATCTATATCTTGAAATTTCAAGATGCATATTTTCGAAATATTCTTCATTTTATATTTTCCCTCAAATTGTCGGATAAAAGTGGATAATGTAATGAATGTCTTCTCACAAATGAATTCCTTGTCACAAGACTCAACAATGAGTTGAATCCCGGTGAAATGACTTCCTCACAAACAAGTTATCGTCATCTTATTAAACGGGACGGTGTTTACGGTACCAATACGTTTTACCATGGGCGTATACAAAGCCAGTCGGGCAATATTCGCTTCACAGTCGGGCAATATTGGCTTATTATAAAAATAAATGGGACAAATTCTGTCAATTTTGTGGGAAATTCTGTCAATTTTGTGGGAAATATGCTATCTAATAGGAATTTTTCGTTATCACTCCTCCCCCCGTCCACAACAATTTTGGAAAGTTTCTCCGGAAATTTTTTTTTGACAACTCGGGCACATCCGAAAAAGTCGGGCAAATTTCTTTCCGCCCCCCAAATTTTTTCCTTCCCGTACGCCCATGCGTTTTACAGTATATCATCTATCTGTCTATCTATATCATGCTGCACTCTCGTGTACCACGTCTTTCATGTCCCGTGTTGCCGGCATCAACACGACCATCAGCCCACTCGTAGAGTGCCCTAGTGAACGCCTACCCGGCGTCTTGTTTTATATCAAACCAAATCTTAAATGTAGCCTCCTCCGCAAGCCTCTCTATGGGTTTTAGCCTGCGCAAGGGTAAGGAAAAAAAAATTTCTAGGAAAGAAGCCTGCCATAAATCGAACAAAATGGACGTGACAATGTACCTTTGTGGCCGTGTTATGGTACCCCACCCCCTAAGTTTGAGCACAACGGCAGCGCCTGATGCTGGTACCATCTCCCCGCAGCTTCTTCAGCAGATCGTGTCAACAGTTACTGCTGAAGTTACTCGGCGACTTACACCACACCATCAAGCGGAGCTTTCGGACGTTGTTGTTGAGGCCCCAGCTGGCGCGATGGGAGCAACCACCTCGACTGAACAACCCGTCATTGTTCCTGGTATTGTGGAAGAAGCCTTACAGTCCGTGCATTCCGCCGTTGCAGGTGAGCCTTCCTGTTATTCTGCGATACCAAGTCAACCCTACGAATCGATCCATTTTCCTCTTGACTCCAAGATAACAACAAAATTAAAAAATAAAATTTGGAACGACGAATATATTGATTTTGGGTCTTTGTTGAGCGATCCCGGGGCGGTCGACACCAAATTTCAATTGAGTGTAAAGACTTCTAATGATGGTCTTCATCCCTCGCTTTCGTTTGAGCCTGTCCACAAACCACAAAAGGTCGCCCATATCGCGACCTGGATGAGCGCTTTCCGAATTTTTGTCGGGTGTGCACACAGAAATATCCTCATGAGTCCCCCGCACTCATGAAGTGCGGATATTGTGCAGGACCTAGCAGATCGAGGCCACAATTGGCGTTTTTACGATGAAAATTTTCGCTTCCTGAGACAGAAAGAACGCGGCGCGGTGCCTTGGGCATTGGTGCATTGGGAATTGTGGCTAAGATCGCAGTATCCTACCAATAGATCAGTCGGCCCTGGGCAACGCGCTGTCGCTAATACTACCAAATTGCCTTTTCTTAGTATATCTCGCGGCCATTGTTTTAGATTTTACAAAGCCGACGGACGAATGTTCGGGTTGTGAGCTTAAGCACACCTGTTTTAAATGCGCTGGCTCACACCCAGCCATAAGATGTAATTTTCGGGGCCTACCAATAATAATTAATAATAATTTATTAATTTATAAAGCGCTAAACACTATAAATATTCTAAAACGCTATCATTACAAATTCAAATAAAATGTTATAAAATATGAGATGATAACCATATATACATGTTTAAAATTTACTATTATATTTAAAGATAAAATGCCTTTTTAAAAAAGAAAGGTCTTAAGTCTGTTTTTAGAAGTTTCCACTGTTGACGCCTCACGAATGTCAGCGGGAAGTTCAAATTTACTATTATTGCTGCGGAGCGAGCGAGCCTGAAGCGAGCGAGCGTAGCAGCAACCTAATATATGCAGAGAGGGGGTTTTGAATTAAATTTTATTTAGCGCATGGAATTGTGGTCGTGCGCGATTTCTATGCGCAGAACACACATTTTCAACTCGCTCGAGTCTTTGATTTTTATCGAATTTCTAAAGCTTTTTCATGTCTAATGTTACGCTTACATTTGTATTGGACTTTGGCCACTGTCAGTTCTATAGTTTTGGTTTCTTAGTGTGATGAATCTGCGTATATAGTCTA
>CACRXK020005222.1:0-28820 GCA_902702795.2 Paramuricea clavata
TTAGCATATCATACTAACCTCAACATGGTCATTTGGCAAGTGTAGTAGGTGAGGATGTCCCTATTCAACTAAAAGTTTATTTATTGCAATAACTATTAATACACAATTAATTTTTTATTCAATATGTATTTGTACAAAAATTATATTGAGTTGCTGATATACTGAGGTTTCAAGGATTGCGTTTTCTTGTTGGCAGGCAACCCACATCATATCATTTACAAAATAATCACTTCCATCATCTCATGATCATTTTAGTTTTCAAAATATTGACTTCCTGCTGGTCATATAAAGCAATTTCCTGACACTATGATATTTGATACACTTTTAAATATAGGTAGAAGTGCATGTTTGGGAATATTTTACTTGCTTATAATATAGACTAAATAAAGTTGATGTTTCTCAGTGGTTCATTTATTGTGTGGTAATTACTATCGGAGACATTGCACTGCAGGACGTCCAGTTATTCTTTGGCAATTCTGCTCTTCTATAATTCACAATTTCTTCTGTAGTTGTTAGTTGTGAGTGAGCAAAAGTTGATTAAATTCAGCACAGCTAGAACCTGAGCACTATTGCCTCCCTGGTTTATATGTTCCATATCATATGACCTTGCTAAGGATGGAAATAATAAATAAATAGGTGGGTATTTGTAGGCAATATTCCTTAGGGTATTTTTTATCATATATGTACATATTAGTAATATCACCACTGCTCCCTTTTCAATGTTGGTGTTCTGGTTAATACTTTTAACCATGCTGGGTCTAGCACTGAGACCAAACTGAATAGCCACAAAATTGAAAAAGGAGGTACGGGTAGTGTTTAAAGCGAATAAGGATAAAGGTATCAATTGGGCTCTTCATTGCCAACGTTTGGTAAAGTGAGCTACATAACATGCCATGCAACATGTGGCATTGTCCAATATACATATTAAGAATTACAATGTATGAACATTTCCTAATATTGAACAATATTTCTGGTCAGTCTTCATGTCTGTTCGAAGAACATTAATGACTTGTTCTACTTTTACAGTATCATTTTGGGATTTTCCTTATCATTTATATACATAGATGCCCTCAGTTAATCTTGAGCACTAGCTGCCAAATTGCAGCAAAGTTTATAGTTCGACTATGATTTGTCTGAGGCTCTAAGTCGTTCGCTGTTGTTGCTACAAATGCCTGAAATCGCTACACCTATGCTATATATTTCTAAATTGATTTAGCTTATTTATGAATTCAATTATTTTACCTTTTACGACAGCGAAATTGATATCGCTTCGTGAACGTGAATGGTTTACGTCCCGATTTATCATGGTTTTTGCCTCAAATATATTCAGGAGTCGTTATAAGCTTTTGTGCTGCCTATCGTAGTATTTTGAGAGTTTCATCAGCCTTGTATGTACCTATATGTGCCGCAATTTTTGCCTATCTTGCAATGGACTCACTCGTAAATGGCCGCCATCTTGATTCATTAATTTGAAAGTTTGCTATGCGCAGAAGAGATGCGCAGACGGTGACACTGCCCCTTTACTAACTTTATTTATACTGGATAGTTCTATCAGTTCTATTGAACTGTTCTTCCTAAAGGTCCAGTAAGGATCATCTCCTATTGATCAAGTGTTACCTGAACTATAAAAATAATAAACTCATAAGAAATGCTGTGATTGATTAGGAAAATTCTTAATTTATCGATTGATTTATTCAATCAAAAATAGCCAATAATCAAATTTAGTGTCATCTTAAATGAAGTAACAAGCATCACCGCTTACAAAACGCAGGCTCAACAACATATGGCAACCATTTTGTTGTGAACAGAAAATCACAAACAAGAAATTCAAATATTTTTTTCCAAAATTTCTGTTTGTAAAAGATGAATCAGACACAATACAAGGTATTTATATAATGTTCTTTTATCCTTCTCTTGTTTTGTGATAAATAATAGCGATTAATGCTCCGTTCGGTACCATAGAATTTTGAAATTGTTGAATGGCGGGCTAAGTTTATTGGCCGTGGATATTCAAATTCCTTCCCAGATTTGAACCGGACGACAGCGCGAACAAGGCAAATGCCTTGACCACTCTGCTACCGAGGATTTGCTTCAAATGGACTGAAATTTATTCGGCATTTTAAATTTATTTTAGCATGTTTAAATGGCTCGGAATATACTTCTGTTAATTTGACAAACTGCATCTAATATTTGTCTGATATGATAGTCTATTACCATTATCAGGGGCAGATCTAGCCTCATCTGCAAGGAGGGGGCAGGTTTTCCATGGGGTGGTGCATGAGGCCTGATGAGGGAGCCTTAGGCCGAATTTTCAAGTGTATATCATTATCAAGATTCCTACTCAAGAAACACGAAGTACTAATGCAACCAATGGCATCTTACTTGAAATAGCCAAGTGCAAGACGATGAGCTTCCAAAACAGCTTCTACGTTAGAGTTGCCAACGTGTGGAATACACTCCCTGTTTGATCAGAGAAACCAACAAAACCATGGTCTCTTTCAAATTTTGTTTACTGCAACATTATAAGGATCTCGCCAAGGAAATTTATAATCCTGAAGATCCGAGAACATTTACAGTTGATTTCACGAAACTTTGACCACAAATGTTCCGAACTTCGTTGCGAAGTTCAAAAGTTCATAATGAGATTTACAAACCAATTTGTAAAGGTCTCATTTGATTGGCTTATTTTACTTCAGGGACCAATCAGGGACTTTGTTTACAAATTGGCTTGTGAATTCCAAAATGAACTTGCGAACTTCGCAACGAAGTTCGGAACATTCGTGGTCAACGTTTTGTGAAATCGACTGTAAGTCTGTTTGTGTGAAATGTCACCCAACTCGCCGAATCGAGCATGTTGTTGATTGTAATTTGTTGTGCTTGTTTGTCGATCTTCAAGTCTGTCTGTTTGTTTACAAAGCCTGTTATTGTCCATACTGTGCAATTTCGAATATCTTGGAACCCCGTTTTTGGAGAACTAATCTCTGTGTGGCAATTCCAGCCATGTAATCTATTGTGTAACTAATTTTGTGTAATAGTTTGTGTTAAATGGCAAAATCTGTAAAATAGAATTCAAACAACATCTTTATTATTTGTAATTTCAGGTGGCCGATTCTAAACGAGAAGAGTTCAGAAAGTACCTTGAAAAGGCTGGAGTACTAGATGCCATAACCAAAGGTACAACTCGTATGTAGCATTGCATAACCAACCGGTCATACAAGGGTCCGGAGGGTGTCCAGCCATTTATGTATAGATTTCCTAGCCCTTTTGATATTAAGTGAACTCACCTTTCAAGTTTATTAAAATGTCCCATTTTGATGTTTTTAGTTTTGGTGTCGTTATATGAAGAACCAGAGAAGCCAACAAATGCCCTTGAGTATCCTTTAAAGTTGCATTGTATCCCAATATGTCCCACTGTGGTCATGCAATTTTTTGTGTTTATGTTATTGTTTTTAATGCCAGGCAATTTTACTTGTCATGAAGCAGCAATTTTTGGTGTTTAACCCCTTGAGCCGCAATGCGCCCTATTTTTTTTGCACCTATTTTTTCAGACGATTTTACTCGTCAATGGGGAAGCTCTGCAGCTTAATGGGTTAATGTTCAACCATTGTTTGTTGTTAATGCATTGAGTAGCATTCCATGTTTCATTGGTTAGTGTGATCAATTCCTTAACAATTAATTCTCAGCTATTTGGGTCAATTCCTTCAAAGTGGCCCACCCCAGACTGCCGACGTTGAGGAACTAAAGTTAAATTTGGAACAAATACAGAACCTAAATGCACAGTTGACAAAAGAGAATGAAGAGTTACGACAAAGAGTAAGGAGAAATTGTCTCTTATGGCTTGCAACTTTCTACTAGAAACAGCTCTCTAATACAGACACATCTCTATAATACAGACACATCTCTATAATACAGACACCTCTCTATAATACAGACACCTCTCTATAATACAGACACCTCTCCAATACAGACGCACCTCTCTAATACAGACGCACCTCTCCAACACAGACGCACCTCTCCAACACAGACGCACCTCTCCAACACAGACGCGCCTCTCCAACACAGACGCGCCTCTCCAACACAGACGCGCCTCTCTAATACAGACACACCTCTCTAATACAGACACACCTCTCCAACACAGACACACCTCTCCAACACAGACACACCTCTCTAATACAGACACACCTCTCTAATATAGACACACCTCTCTAATACAGACACGCCTCTATAATACAGACACACCTCTATAATACAGACACACCTCTATAATACAGACACACCTCTATAATACAGACACACCTCTCTAATGCGGACACCTCTCTAATACCTTTAGAAGCAAGCCACAGCAGTAATTATAGCATGCTCAATACATTTTATCATTGATTTGATTGATAATCTTTAATTCTTTATAGCTTCAACAATACGAACCAGCTGGTGACGATCAAGTGGTAAGCAGATTGTTGCAAATTCCAAAATATATAACATTGAATTCCTGTGCTCAAAAGAAATGTCTACTTATATTTTCTGATCTCATTTTTCTTTCACTTTAGACTCAAGAGAGTTAACAACAGTTGCAAAGTTATTAAAAGACAGTTGCAGACTTTAAATCTTGTATAATAATGCCTTCCATTGTACCATGGTATATTAATTAAAGAGCACCTAACTTTATTTCTTAATAAATGAGACCATCCATTATTTATGATAGGGGGTGGTGCCGAAGAGGTTTGCTTTTCTTGGTAAAAAGTTTCATGAATCCAACCATTAAAAATTCCGAAACAAATTTACCCAACCTCAGATAACAATTAAAAAAATACCTACCCTTGGCCAAAAACATTACAAAAGGATACCATTCAGTTGTCACACATGTCCTTTGCCACTTCTGTGACATGAGTTTGATAACTGCTTGTGCAATTTTCTGCAGTCTAAAGTTTCATGTTGTCTGCACATGTACTTTCTTTGGAGACACCATTTGCCTCTTGACAAATCAGAAAATGATCAAGATAGTGACTCTGATTGATTTACATACTGTATTGACTAGACTTTCCCAAAGTCCTTTCCAGTTTTCGCGGTTCGTAAGTACGATCTCGCGCGCGCGCTATTCGAGATCGAGTGACTGTTGCTTTTTAGTCTTCAATATATGAGAGAGTATATCAATATATGAGAGAGTCATGCTTTGGAAATGACAATAAATTTTTATTACCCAACCCTTGAGTTGTTTTGTTTTTCATTTACCCAACCTTTTACTCACTCAAAATTTTGTTTACCCAACCCTTTTCTCTTGGAAAAAAGTGCGAAAATCTTCAAAATAAGTTCCATTATCATTTCAAAAATTCTTAAAAATGAGATGATAAAAAAATTGAGGTTAGGTGTACTTTAATATATGGTTCATATTGTTAAAATGTGTGTTTTTGGATAAAATAAATGTGAAACGAGTTTGTTTAATTTCGTACATAAATTTTTGAAATTCGTGTCGGCAAAATATACTACAGTCATCTTGGGAAAGTGTTGGCTAGGATTATAGTTCGTGGCTGTTGTCAGCGCGTTTCATGCAACTGTCCCGGCTACTCACGTAAAAATCTCGTAACTTGTCAACAAAATGTGTTCGCAACAGGCTTGTAGCAAGTTGTAACGACGCTGTTATTTTATCAAGTTGCTACAAGGTTGTCACTCACAACTTGTTGAATTGAAGGATGGTAACAAGTTGTTGGAACAACTTGTAACAAGTCTGTCGAGCTCAACAACCTTGTAACAAGTTGGCAACAAGCTGGGAATAAGTAGTGCACAAACACATCCTGTTGACAATTTGTTGGAACATTGCTTGTATGGGGAATACACACGTAAAACCGCACAAGTTGCTACATGTTGTGTTCGCACTGCTTGTTCCCAGTTCTTGTAACAAGTTTGGAACAAGCTGTTAAGCTTGATGGCATTACTGAGACTTATTGCAAGGTTGTTCCAACAGGTCCGGTACAATCATGATATAACAAGAATGTTACAACGTTGAACGATGCCAAAAACTTTTAAATAACCAAGTTTCAAACTCATTAATGAGGAAAAGACAAATCATAAGCGTGTCGTATCTTTATATGTGATAGAGATTTCCCTTGATTTACATAAACTTTAACTTTGATTTTCTCGACTTACACAACATATTTTTTGAAAATTACTTCGCAATGAACTTACTAGATCGATCGTTTTTGATTCGATTGTGTCTGCGCAGTTAAGTCCGGCATTCAAATTATATCAATCAGGTGAATTTCTAAAGGGTCACTTTTTTAGACACCCTGTATTATAAGTGAGGCCAGTAATCCGCTGACTGCCTTGAGTAATCGTAATTAGCCATTTCCCAATCGAGCAGAGGACTGGGTCTAGTTGATGTTTGGAGGGACAACGAGTTATAGTGAGCGAGCCATTCGCGTACCCAGAGCCCTTCTTACGCGCGGTGCGACGAGGGGCTCTGGCCAAATCCATAACCGGTAAGAAACAATCTCGTACCCAGAGCAATGCCTATGCGCGGGCTCGGATGGCATTGGCTCTGGGGAAATTGAATTTTTCCTGTGCTGTGATTGGTTTAACGTTTATCAATCGTGCATGCCGACAAAGAACCGGAACCCCTAAATTTAGGGGTTCCGGTTGTCAATTTCCCCAGAGCCAATGCCATCCTAACCCGCGCACAGGCATTGCTCTGGGTACGAGATTGGGTAAGAAAACAATGTCCGGTGTTAGAACTAGCCAATCAAGATGCCAGTTCGGAATATGGATTTGGCCAGAGCCCCTCGTCGCATCGCGCGTAAGAAGGGCTCTGGGTACGAGAATGTGAGCGAGCTAAATATATATTAAAAGATGCCTTATTATAATTGTTGCGTTTCAGGCTGCACAAATAACTTTAGGAATGTAGGAAAACTTCCTAGATACCATATTCGGCATATTGTTTATTTTTTGGCCCTCCAAACAAGCGACTAGACCCAGTCCTCGGTTCGATTGGGAAATGGCTAATTGAAACATCTCTGGTGAAATACAAAACAAAAGTGTTCGTCAAGATAGATTTATTATTACTACTACGAGTTTTAATCTAGACTTACAATTTCAATGGATCAGTTGTTTCTTAACATATTAACATGCCTATAATAATCTAACCATGCATGAATATGTGTTACAACATTGCGTGTCTGTCAGAATTCGCTACTAAGCAAAGCACATCAGATTCCTGGATCTAGGAATGTTTATTTAGAAATTCCAATTACAGCACACCCGAGACGACCACCGGCATGACCCGTGGTTAAACTGTCCTCGTGACCGCCCTTGCCAAGATCATCAACGCCTTCATGTACCTATACATGTAGAAAAAAATATAAAAGCTTTATTTAAACTCGCTGACATGTCACAACTTGAAGTGTATAATGTATATGACATGAAATTTCTTCTTTTCTTAAATGAAAGAACTCTTTAAGCTGTAGTGTAACTTATTTTTCAGTTTCTTGTTTTTATGGTTTGTTCCAGAGATATTTATCACTTATTTACTGAGACCGAGGGAAACAGTGTGTTTTGTGGACCCGAGACCGTCGTTTATTTCACCTGCCAAAAAAATTTAGACTGGCAGGCCATATTTTTTCTGTGATCTGGTTTCTTGCACTTCACTTGGTGGTATTAATATTTGAATGCTGTTCTTAGGGTTTGTAATCCAAGTGAGTATATATATACATTTTAAGACCTGACCAGGAACGACTGCGAAAAATGCAGCACAAGGTCCTCTGGTAGGAATTGAACATACGGCCCTGCGATTCCGGTGCAGCGCTCTAACCAACTGAGCTACAGAGGCCAGCTGTTGAGCTGTAACCGTAAGTTCATGTATATATAGGTGATCGGGTGTACGGGTTGTGATAATTTTTCTGTACTTCGAGAGGTGCCTGACTTAAAGGACATCGGCAATAAAAAATTAGTTTAGTTCATTTGAAACAACTCTTAAAACTATATATTATACTCTATTACAGATTATATCTTATCAGATTATATGTAAGTGAGCCGGTTCGCCATCTTGGATTATTGAGGATATGCATGTTACGTCAAGAGAGGGGTCACGCTAATTTATTATCTTGAGAGTAAGCGATCAATATGGGTCCAAAACTTCGTTTCTGGTTGCTGTCTGAAATTTAGAAATGACTAAAAACATTTCAAACAATTTTGGATTGTTACTCGGTCATTTTAGAGTAGTTTTATATGGTTAACCCAACTCCTGACGTCACCAAAACCATAGTTAATGAGGTCAAGAATTAGTCCAAGATGGCGACAGCTCATTAATTTCGGTCTAAATATTTCGAGAACTATATATAATTTTAGAGTTCTTTTGAACGAGACAAACTGATTGTTTATTGCCAATGTCCTTTAAGCTGCTTTCCACAATGGGCATGCAAAAAGATAAAATTGTAGAAGTAAGCTATTTCCGGGGATATATTAGAAAAGAACTATAAATCTACATTGTCCATCGCCCATTTTCTCAGTATTAGGCAAGTGTTTTGCTTGGGAACTTTTTTGGTAATGGACGACTTGCGCTTTAGAAAAATTTTTAATCTGGGAATAACAAAGGATATTTTCGGAAAGAAGTTATCTAAATTAGAAAAACTGCAGTTTGGTTGCGAAATGTTGTAAAATACGGAAAATATAGCCCTGCGAAGTTGGCAAATTTGTATACATTTCTATTACGTGCGGAAATTGGTAAAAAAATTGCCAACTTTGAAGGGCTATATTTTCCGTATTTTACAACATTTCGCAACCAAACTTTGTAATATTACTAATTCCAAGACGCTCTTTCTCGCTGTGGTGATACATTTCGTTGTTCTTACTTAGATTAAAATTTAGTCTAAAGCACAAGTCGTCAATGGACATCTATATGATACTATGCATTGAAGTAACAGACAACTATTGTGATGTACGAGCATAAAAAACCCAGCCTAAAGCCTATTATTACGAATTAAAGTACAAATAATACAATAATTATGCATTTGTTTTGTTATTTTTGTAATTGTAACATTGCAAATTTTACAGAAAATTTCTAGCCTTCAACCCAGGCTCCCAGAAAGAACAAATATTTTTCCACCCCTGCATTGAAACACAAAAAATCTATTCTCCAAGGGGGCCGACGGAAATTGCTTTTCTATGCACTTTTTTGCACAACGACCTATGTCGGTTGATACTGGTTCTGTTTGAAGAATATATGGCGAGTCAAACTTACCACAATAGAACGTCCAATAACGGAATGTTCGCCACTTAACTTGACAAGACTGTCTTTTATGTCAACTTTGGCAACACCTTTGCTATCCGCTTCAATATTGCCCAAATCACCAACATGTCTGGAAAATACCATCTCAGATTATTCCTTCTGGTAATTGTGGCGATTGAAAAAACGAGTATGATCGTACTATAGTGGACCGGGAACTGTGTGACCCAGTTTCGATCTTATGCAAATTGTTAAACGTTCAAAACCTTCGATAAACAAATAGCTAGACACTTGTAAAACTAATGTTCTCGAAGTTGGCAACCTAGTGCCGTGTATAGCCTAAATGAGGTGTAAATCTGGACAAAGCATAGATAACTAAAAGCGCAGTTTTCAAAAGTATTTCCTCGCATTTGAATTTGATAGATCAGTTAAATGTCCCACAATATTTAGAATAAACATGCCGTGCCTAATTAAGTCAGCTAACTTTTGCCGTACATCAAATTTTGCCGTGCCGTGCGTGCCATTAATTGCAAAATATTGCAGCTACAGTCATGTACGTGCCGTGTATGGGGCTACGAATACAGTCAAAAATTGCTTGTATCTTGCTCCTAAAGTCAAAAATGAAAAATCGAACACCGTCAATCGATGCGGAAAATTGCTTAGAATAATTGTGTCAAATTTCATTCCCATCAGACAAGTAATGACGGAGCCTTTTTTGGTTTTTTCAAAGAGCGTCGCCCCCAACAACAAGATTAGTAGCGATTGGGGACCAGTTCCTGGTCCAAAAATACGAGGACATGGTACAATGAGCGGTCGGCTAGAACTGCAATTGACCATCATATAATATAAAAACTCAAAAACATGCTCCTTCTTGGGAAAAGACATTTACTACTTCGACATTTCTAGATTTATTCAATATGATTATATGACTATTGCTAATGTTGTAATGATTTGCTTTAACATCTGAGTTTCTCTAAAACATAATCTGTTGTTTGCTATTGAATGAGGGTATAGGTTTTTTATCAAATTTAGAGGGTTTTAAATAGCAATTACTATGGCCGATTTTCAAACAAAATGTAATTATGTTTCTTTGTTGGCTTTACATTCACAAAACATTCTCAATGAGCATTTCTGCCGTTGTACAATTTTGTTCACGTGTATGCTGGTAGATAATTGAAGTTATATATGTAACATTAGTACGCTTTTTTAGATCAGATTACGGTTACGTCATTTCAGGTTGGATTGGATTGCAATTTTTCCGATCGGATCAGATTTGATTACATTTTTTCCAATTGGATCGAATTACGTTTATTCGGCTTCGGACCGGATTAGATTCGGATTCCGAATGTGGACAAAAATTTCGGATTCAAAGAGGCCAATCTAATCGGATGCACACCTCTAACATCCGTCCTTAGATATAAATCATGACAGTGAGAATTTCAAACCTTTCTGCGTCAGACGGTCCACCATGGTTCTTCTTGAAGGGATTGAAATGGCCACCAGCACTGGTGCAGCCTAAAAACAACGAACAGTACTGTCGTCAACCCATTGAGCATCAGCGCCCTCCCCTCGACGAGTAAAACCATCCGGCATTAGACAGAGAACATCAAGTATCAAGAAAATACTATAATTTCGATTTTGAAAATCGAAGTCCAACGGTCGTTGATATTATAATATCAAGCCAATCAGAATCTATTAAGTTCAGTTGTGACCAATGACAATCAGCTAACCGGATCTGGGTAGTGCAGCTGGGGGTCGATAAACAATGCCACAAATTTTCATACACTGCATTACAGCATATAATATAGTCTGTACATATGCTAGGTGCAACACACCTTAATTTATTGTTATGCAATTTATGTAAAATAATAGGTTTATAATAATAATCATAATAATAATAATAATAATGATGGTTTATTATTATGTAAAATGGCACCAATTGGTGAATTACTTTACATTTACATCTAGAAAATCCAAAATCTATATATACATATAAATATAATATAATATATTTACAACTTACTATACTGCTATAAAATGTCTAAAAATATTTTGAGCTTATCTATTTGAGTTGCAGTAACTAACATTAGTTGGGGAAAAACTGTTTTTAAACCGATTTGTTGCATTAAAAAATATCCAGATTTTCACTGTTTCGAAGTTTTCGGTCATGTTTCTGAAATCTGGTTTCTGGTATTATATACGACAGACGATCACCACTAGTCGACTTAATTTTTTAAAAGGTTTTTGAGATAATTGTTGTCTATTTTCTGCTAATGACAGATTTCCGGGCATGTGAAAGTAAAGGAGGGACTGCCGACAAGACATCAAGAAAAGAAATATGCATCGCCCACACAACGCAAAATTCCCATTGGTCAAAATCGATACGCCTATCAAATCTGATACATAGTAATTATGCTATAATTTCCAGACTGAACGTTGATTTTATAAATAAACATGACATTAACGGTTCCTATTGGATACATTTAATTGGATATAAGTAATGTTTATGAAAAGCGGAGCCAACTTGACAAGAGCGAAAAGTCACTAAAAGTGGGCATATTTTAATGTTTCTTTAAGTGTTGTCAGCAGTCCCTCCTTTCTCCAGAGGGACTGCTCGCAGTCTATGTCGCTAGTGATTTGAAATTCAAGAAATATTCTTACCATTTGTATAATCACCAAATTCATGAATATGGAAGCCATGTTTTCCTTCAGAAAGACCTTCTACAGAACCTGTGATACAGCATTCGCCATCTGGCTTCTAAGCACGAATAGAAAAAAATCATAATGCTGGTAATCTATGTTCTATTTTGAAATATCTACTTAACCATTACAGAACCCATAATGACCAGTTCATTTCCTAACTTTGTGACCTAGTGACTGTTTATTTGTAAGAAAAATAACTATTGAACTGTAACTATAACCAATCATTAAACTATTAAAGGTGATGTAAATGAATTGTAAATGAATACAGACTAGAGATTCAATTCAAGAAAGTTTGGAAGGTGCGAAATATTAATAACATTCCAATGGTCAGGTACCGACCCTTGGAATGTTGACGTGCGCAGAACATATTCACAGAACGGACTTTACATCACCTTTAATATTTAGAAACTGTTTATAATGTCGGTAATATCAACAACAATATTACCGATACTGATATTTCTATTTTAGTACCAATAAGCCGATACCGATACACCAAAATGGATATCGGTGCATCTCTATCTTACTCCGTCTAATGGCAGACAATTTTACTCGTCAAAGGAAAAGCACTGGTTCTATCAAGCTAAAAATTATCAAGAGTCGAACTGCAATGCGCAATATGAGTGACTATTCAAGCATGCAATGATACATCAACAAGGAATCTACTACAATTGCTGTACAAAATATGTACAAAATTTATAGAACTTCTATAAATAAGTCCTTGCCAATATAAGCCATTAAACATACTCATCAGTGCAAAAATCCTAAATACTACAAAAAATATAGCTTATCTGTGAATTAAAACATGTAGGAACAACTAAATCGCGTCCGAATTTACTGGGTAAATCGCCATTTGAGATCACCTATCCTTGCAACCAACTTGTGCCTTGTACAGCATTGCTCAAATGTTTAAAACAATCCGAGTTCGAATTTAAATTTACACTGTACAAAAATTGTACAAAAGTGCATCTTCTGTCTAAGTTACACTTCTTTTAATCGATTCTAGCCCGCATATACGAACTAAAGAGCAATAATGGGGCTTGGACTTTGCAAAATGCAAAGCGAATCGGTCGTGACTTTAGCAAGAACGTAGTTGAAAATATCGCTTTAATTTGCTCACCTCCTGGCACAAATTGATCGTGCCTTTTATCTTCTCTCCTCTGAGGACGCATACAGCTTTGACAGGCATTATTGAAGTGATTTCCTTGCGAGATTGTGCAATTTACTCGAGCTTCTTCTTCGAATGTGGTCAAGAGAAAGTGACACGAAGGTGATTTGCGAATTTATATCTCGCTCGCGTCAGGTGGTGGCAGGGGGCGGGGTTAGTTAAAGTGGGGTTACCCCCGCACCCCCCGGGTAGCCTGAGCTTCAGCTTTAAAACCCGTGGGTTACAAAGAGAATAATATTAATCATATTAAAAATTAACCCGTTGAGCGCCAGCACGCTCTCCCCTTGACAAGTAAAATTGCCTGGTATTAGACAGAGTAAAATAATAAAGTAGGGTGGATTGGGGCACAGTGCGACTCGATGCGTTATGGAAAAAAATGCACGAACATTTCCGTTACAAAAAACTGCTATCAATGTGGTCCTGTTTCTTTGTTTGAAGGAAAGGAAGAAAGACTAGAAGCCTATCAGAGATGCGCTATTTCGTTTTGATCACAATTTTCACAATTGATCACAAGTCTCACAACGCAGGGCCTTTTTAAACATACAAGCTGGGGGGACATTTGCCCCCCCCCCAGTCCCCCTTGTGCCCCCCCACGAAATCACATTTTGCCCCCCCCAGGAAAAGTCCCTTTTTCCTAAATTTATACCAACAAAACAGCGAAAAATAACAAATAAATAAACGGAAAGTAAGTTTTAGGCTTTATCCTTTGTCCTTGTTTAACAAAATCGATCTAAATTGTTACGTTTTTCTACCACTAAGTAATGATAAATTATTGTTAATAATTTTTTATTTTTTGGTTGCTCAGAATGCAGGAAAGAGCATTTCCAGGTTTCAAATTTGAAAAATTTTTTGGAGATTATGCCCCTACACACGTGGCCTTCGGCCATTGGTATCCCCCTCTAATAAGTATAATGATAAATTACGGTTAATATTCTTTTTTACTTTTTGTGCATTTTTTCCTTCTTTTATTTCAAATACAAATATAGTTAGTATACATTTTGGAGCGCATTTGGATGCTCAGAATGCAGGAAATGGCATTTCCGTGTTTCAAATTTCAAAAATTTTCTGGGGGAGTACACCCCCCTCATTCATGCGTGCATGGTATGTTCGGCGCACACGTGGCCTTCAGCCATTGCTATCTCCCTGTAATATATTATCTCACAGAAATGTCCCTTTTCAAAAAATGCCCCCCCACGGGAAAATCCTTAAAAAAGGCCCTGTCACAACGCAACCTCGTTCCCAGGGTCTCTCCGTCTGTCATCTTTCCCAAAGAAAGATCCTGGGTACGAGGTTGGTCACAACGAGGCTGGTCATACCCATTGTTCACGCTAAATTAGCATAAGCGTTATAATACATAGCATTATATTTATATTTTGTAGAACTGTTAGTCTTGAAGTTTTCTATAATGCGGCATTGATTCCCTTGGTTGAAATTAATTTCGAAAAAAAGAGTGACAGCTATTATCTGAATTTATCGGTCATTTAGGATATGACGTCATGTATTTCTATATTTGCATAGGGCGCTGTAATAAATTGAACTGTACCTCCTATAAAGAACTATACTCTGATAAGTAAAAAATAAACTTTTATAAATTATATTTCCAATAATTTAAGCGCTACAGAATCACGAAAAATTCATGTGCTATAACAGTGACGCGTGACCACACGCGTAGCAGGCGCGCCTTATAATAAGCATACATGAAGTACTGACCGCCTTCTTTTTGTTGCATTTCAAAGATGGGGCATATAAACTACGTTCCACTCAAATACCTTCCGTTTCCAGGAACCCAAATTGCGGTAAAAGCTTTATTACAAAATTTAGATGCTTCTTTAACGCTTCTTTACCCTCTGGTCAGTCCTGACAGGTATTATTTCCACCACGGAGTGTATTTAGGCGATGGTAAAGTGATTCACTTCGCCGGAGGAAACAAGTATAACAAGGCGGATGCGAACCCTCGCATATGTTCGATAAATGCATTCCGTTTACGGGGTGTGGATCGCACAATATATAAAGTTAATTACGGAAATACAGCACCAGTTTCGAATTCCAACGACACGATCAACAGAAGGCTCAACGACCTCAGGAATCATCCAGGCATGTGGCCAAAATACGATATCATCTCCTACAACTGTGAAACGTTTGCAACATGGATTAGAACAGGACAGGGATTTTCTGTCCAAGCAAAGAATGCAAAGATCAGAATAATTATAATAGCAGTTATTATCTGTTTTTTAGTTAAAATCTGGTTTTCCGTGGCTAAAATCCAACAAACAGCAAACAATACTTAGGTCGTTATTTATGGCAGGGGGTGGCGCCGAAGAGAAAAGGGTTGGGGAAACAAAATGAAATGTTGGAAATGAAATAAATGAAAAACAAAACAACTCAAGGGTTGGGTAATAAAAATTTACTTGCGATAGATGAACCGGGCGGAAATCATAATCTTAAGATAAATATTAATGCCAAGTTATTGTCATTTCCAAATTACGAGTCACTCAAATATTAATTAAAGACTATTTGAGTCAACAGCGGTGGCGGTGGAACAGTTATTATATTGGGGAGGCAAACTTTCATAAATTCTCCAACAATAATTTTTCTGGAAATGTTGGGGGGGGGGGGTAAAAATTTTCCAGACCTAACATATTTCCAACTTAATACCAAATTTTCATATATAAACTTCAAAATTTCAAATCTTATCCATTTTTGGGGTGCTACAGCCCTCCTAGCCCCACTCCTCATTCCACTGCCACTACTGCCACATTTTTCAATTTTTAAGAGACAAATGGTGTCTAAAGTACATGTGCAGACAACATGAAACTTTAGACTGCAGAAAATTGCACAAGCAGTTATCAAACTCATGTCACAGAAGTGTTAAAGGACATGTGTGACAACTGAATGGTATCCTTTTGTAAAGTTTTTGGCCAGGGGTGGGTATTTATTTTTTAATTGAGATTTGGGGTTGGCTAAAAAATATTTGACTTTTTAATGGTTGGATCAGCAAAATTTTTGCCAAGAAATACATTTATGTTTGGTGCCACTCACACCATAAATAATGACCCGTCCCTAAAGAAGAAGTTTCTTATGCACTTAAAAGCTTTTGACATGATTAACATTGATATTCTCATCCCAAAGCTCATTTCATTTGACATACCACAAGGAAGTATTGTGGGACCACTTAATTTATTTTGTTTGTTCACAATCTCCCTTAGCATAGTAACCAGAACCTAGATCTAAATGCTGATGATTCCGATTGGAAATTCTGTGAACTAGTCGAATTGTACACTCTCGTCTGCCATGGAAGACATTGAGCAATGGAGCGCATTTAATGGATGGTGATTTATTACGAGAACACAAAATCAATGGTGATTTGTACATATTAAAAATCTATGAAAATTGGGTCTTCCGAACTCCATACGAATCACAACAATACCATGCTTGAAAGTGTAGAATAAAAAAGATTGCTGGGTGTGATTGTTAATCTAGCTTCTAATCTGAATAAACGTATCGCTCTGTTCCGCCGAATCAAAATGTATCTGCCACTTCAAACAAGGATTCTATTTTATAAAACGTTCTTTCAACGAAGGATTGATTATTGCTGCACCGTTTGGGGACAATCACCACACACTTCAAGAATATATAAACTACAAAAATTTAATTTAATTTATGATAAATCTAAACTTTCTCCATCTAAACCACTTTTCGAACAGCCAAACATTTTACCGATAAAGTACAGAGTTATGTATAAGGTGGTTTGCCTAGTTTATAAATCTTTAAATAACTTGAATCCAGACTATTTAAAGGTGATCTACAGTCCGTATGCCTTTGTTTACATGTTTGTGTCCAAAATATTGAGCTTTATTCGACAACTATTTATATTTTCAAGCTTCTAGAGTATAATAAATGATCAAGAAACAACAATTAGGCTTTTCAAGAACTCAAAACATAGTTAAACTGTTTGTATCATAAAAAGTGGGCTCATTTGTGCACATGCGCAGATCGGACTGTAGATCACCTTTAAGTAATATGTTCAAACCATTGTCAACAGTTTCCCAGCGACATACAAGCACTGCCAATATGGACTTATGGGGGGTACCAAACCATAAACTAACAATCACCAGGAGTGGACTTCGGTACAGTTGAGCATATTTTCATAATGTGTTGCCACGAGATATAAGATCTTCCAGCTCATTTCAAGCGTAAAGCCTATAAATTGTTTTTAGATATGTATAAAAATAACTCTTATTAAAGATGTATGTTAATTCTAATTTGTTATACCTATAGATATGTACTTTATGTAAATAGGTATAGAAATGTAAATTATACTGCATGTAAATATATTTAATTATATAGTGGAAAATTAGCGAAAGCTATTACTGGAATAATGACCGCCAGCGCGCTCTCCCCTTGACAAAAACAAGAAATAAGCTCAAACACGAAGCCTCTTTTTCGTGTTTAAGCTTATTTCCACATTTAATAGTCAAAATCCAAAATTCTTTTTTATGCATGTTTTGACGAAGGATGTTCTGCTTCTCTGACCATTGCCCGTGAGAAACAAACTTTTCTGAGTTGAAAACAGTGTAGTTGTGACGTAATTACCGGAAAGGTCTATTTCGTTGATCACAATTTTGTATCAAATAAATGAGCATCCTTGTTTTCATGCAATGCAAGTTTCCCTTTGATTTTTCCACCCTTCCCGCCCAATCTGAGGAGAACAATTACATCCTCGAGTGACCGATTCGAAAACTACTGCCGCAATTTTACATTATGGTCATGCATTTCCAGGCTAATATTAATAAACCATGTTTCAACAACGACTGTTATTTAAAGCAAACTGTAAATGTTTAAGATCGAAAACTGCAATCCATGAAATGTGCAAAAAGCGCCAAAACGAAGTTGGTCATGTTTGTTTGTTAAATTAGCATAAACGTCGGTACTTTCGGTATTCTTTAAGGCTCATTTCCACTCAAGGCTGAAAAATTTCCAGACAGAAAATTTTCCGAAAATTTGTGTCGGCCAATCACATTTTACAAAATATGCTTTCTGCGGAAAATTTTCCTGAGTGGACATGGGCCTTAACATTTAATTTCTCAAAGAGAATATATCAGTGGTATTATACTTATATTTTGTAGAACTGTTAGTCTATAAAGCGGCAGTGATTACTTTGGTTGAAATTAATTTTGGGAGAAAAAAAGCGAGTGACAACCATTTGCTGATTTTGTTGGTAATCGTTCCATGTTTCGCGCACCAATATAGTAAACGTTATACAATGGATATTATAGTGTACGTACTGCAAAGTCAACTGGATACCTCCATATACATTTATACACACCCTAACTCTAACCTTACAGGTCCTTAAACCTAACCCTAACCTAACCTATATTGATGCGCGAAACATAGGTAGAACGATAACCCACTGTTTTGGAAATCATAATTAAGATATGACGTCATTTATTTCTATATATATTGCGTCATAGAGTAGGCATATATATATATTGATTTGCGTAGAGCTAAAAAAGGCCTTAGAAAATCCAGGGGAGGGGTAAAAAAGACAGCAGAAGTCCAAGGGGTGGGGTGATTAAAGCCATTTTCCAGTAGTATCTGGCAGTTAAAACTTAGCTGGTAAAAAGATGTCCTCATCCCCCGTAATGCAATCTGCCATTTCAAGATGGAGTACGATTTAGTCCGAGTCAATGTATGTGAATGTTTGCCTCCAGGAACCCAAATTGCAGTAAAAGGTTTGTTAAAAAATTTGGATCCGCGATTAAAGTATCTTTACCCTGTAGTAAGTCCTGACGGGTATTATTATCATCATGGGGTGCATTTAAGCAGTTGTGAAGTGATTCATTTCTCCGCAGAAGAGAACAAGGCGGATGCAAAACCTCGCAAATGTGATATTAACGAGTTCCGCTCACGGGGTGAAGACCGTGGGGCACTATATAAAGTTGTTTACAAGAATAAAGAAAGAGTTTTGCCTCTCAACCAAACGGTGGCGAAAGCGGAGGAAGTGATAAACCAACCTGACAAATGGCCCAAATATCATATCCTAGACAACAACTGTGAATCGTTTGCATGTTGGCTTAAAACAGGACAGAAAAAGTCGGTTCAAGCATCAAATGCAATCTCGTATGCAATACCTACGGTGGCTTGTGTAGGTTTAATGGTCGTTTTAGTCGCAATCTTGTATATACAATATTCCAGATGAATCCAACAAATGGCAAACAATACTTTATAGAAGGGAAAAGTTCATTGACACAACTACTAAGATCACCAGTGCACTACACATGCATCCTAACATAAAAAGTACAATGACTTTGTTATTTTAGACTATATATTAATATACTTAGGGACAAACCATATTCTGGCTGTATGGATTTTTCCGAATTCTTTTCTCATATGGATTTTTTTCTCTTGTAAGCTAGCAGCCGTGGCAACCGCTAAACTTAGTCTAAAGAATATATAATTTCTAAAGGTTTGAATAATTAAAAACAAAATATTGCATAGCAGGACCACCTGCTACATTGTCATTGTTGTTCTAAATTTCTAAATTGCCAGATTGAAACACTGTCTCTGTTCAAGTTTCTTTTTATTTATAATCAGTTGTGAGACCTTCTTCAAGTGCCATCTTAATTACTTATTTGAAAGATGTCATTCATATTAAAACAGAATATAACATAATTGTGTAGAGGTGTTTTACATATATGTAGGTGTTTTACATCAGTAACTTATTTTTTGTGTTTCAACAAGTAATAATTGTTCAAAAATACGAATCGAAATCGCGAATTTTCTATTTCTTAAAAAACTGTTTCGAGCTAGAGCTTGCCTCGCAGGCTATTAAATTTATTTAATTCCTTTCATTATTGTGTTTATAATCTCACTGTTATTGAGTCAAAGCCTGGTTTACAGTTTACACTATCTAAGTTTCTGTGATTGCAGTAGGAATTTTGCATAGCCATAGGTGTAAAATTCTAAGTTTTGAAGGATTTGTAAGAGCATATTTCTTACGGTTGAAATTTCGATTGGTATTTTTGAGCAATTATTACTTGTTGAAACACAAAATTTAGAATTGTGATCACAAAAACTTTGATAATGTATAAAACCAGCTTGAAGTATAAATGTCTTGGAAGTTTAATTAGAAACTGAATCTGTACGTCTTGCACGCATTAGCCCGTAAAATGTAGGGCCTCTTCTGTGCCTGCTCTTCAACACTGAACTATATATTTCCTATATATTCATGTATGTAATGTTTTAATATAATGGATGGTGACATGGCATACTCACAGAGTAAATACCATACAGAGGTCTCACTTCTTATTTATTAAGGGATTTTTCCAGTGCGTCATGTAATTCTTAGCAAGTGCCCCAAAAAGAGGCTGTTACCCCCTGAAAACATATTAAAATTTAATGTTCCAGGGGGTGAATTCCTTGCTTTAGGGCACTTGCTAAGAATATGGCCGCCAGCCATGCGCAGCCGCGAAAAACTACTTTGCGTTTTTCTCGCGAAGTGAGACCTCTATACAGTGAACTCTAATTAGAGTTCACTGCCTCTACTGTATATGGCGCGTTTTCTCTCGCGAAGTGAGACCTCTATATCACAGAATACTCACACAGAAGTCCATCTCCATTGCTTTTTGCGTAAGCTCTATTTGTCACGATTCGTCACTCGGCAAGTACCGTAAACAGAAGCAGTCACCCCCTGGACGTGTGCCATTTTTAGTATTTCCAGGGGGGACTGCTTCTGTTTACGGTACTTGCCGAGTGACGGAATCATGACGAATAGCGCTTACGCAAAAAGCATTGGAGATGGACTTCTGTGTAATATTCTGTGTCTATATGGTGCATTTTTCTCGTGAAGTGAGACCTCTATACTGGTTAGCAGTCCAGAAAGGCAATTATGGAGTACAGTTTAGTCGAACTTGACACAATTTCCGATTTGCCGCCCGGAACGCAAATTGCGGTAAAAAGTTTCGTTAAAAATTTGGAACCGCTATTAATATTTCTCCTCCCCGTAATCAATCCCGACGGCCGCTATTATTACCATCACGGCGTTTACTTAGGCAACGGCCAAGTGATTAATTTCCATGGGGAAAGCAAGGCCGATGCAAAACCTCGCAGATGTAATGTCGAAGAATTCCGTTCACGGAGTGAAGTGGACGGCAAAATATACAAAGTTATTTACAGAAATACAGCGACAGTTTTGAGAGTCCACGACACGTTGGTCAGAGCGAACAAAGTCTTGGAACGTCCCGAGGAATGGCCGAAATTTCATATCATATACAACAACTGTGAAACGTTTGCAACATGGCTTAAAACAGGGCAGGGATTTTCTGTTCAAGTACAAGACAGACTTATCTACGGACTCACTTCGATGATAGCTTTGGGTTTACTAATTTTATTCTTGTACAAATATAGTCATTAAGGTTATGAGCTAGGCGACACACAGTTCGTAGATGCAGGATAGATGGTTTATTAAAGGATACACTTTACAGACTTTACAGCTTTAAGCCTTAGAAGCGTGCAAGATTACAATGCAAATATACTCAGTATGTACGATTTAAACAAATAAACAAAATTGTAGATTAGAAAAACTGTCTGAGTGTCTGTATCAGTGTGGGTTGTACCAAATCATGTGAAATTGCTGGGCTGAGTGGTTACATTACTACTTAAAAAAAACCAAGCAGAAACTTAATTATATATTAGAAAAGTATGTATATTAGAAAAAAGTATTTAAAACATCATTGATAGTACTAACTATTCTGTTTGGTATATTCAGCAAAAACTACGCGAGGGTGTCTTAAATATTATCAGTATGACAGTAATGTGCCTCCTGTTTTTGTGGCAAAAGATGAATACTACTTCTGATGAGGTTTGCTCATTACTTCTCTAAAATGTTTCTTACAGTTACACGCTTCCTCAAGTACCGTATGAGTATGAAGATTGAAGTAAAAACAATACTTATGTAAAAGGGAAAAGTTCGTTGACCTAAGAAACATCACTTGTTCCAACATAAAAAGTACAAAGACATTATTTTAGACTATATGGGCCAATATACTTATGTATTTTGGACTGTACGGATTTTTTCTGAAGTTTTTTCTTACATGTTTTCCGTTCTGTTTTTGGGCCAAGCTGGCCAAACTTAGATAGTCTAAAGATACTAGTAATAAATTTTTAAAGGTTTGAATGACTAAAAATTTGCATAGCTCAAGCACAGAGTGTTAACTTCACACAAATAAAGGTCTCACTTGTGCGAAAAGGTCGTTTTTAAAGCGCATACGGAGGCATTCACCCCCCCCGAACTTTAAATTTCAATATGTTTTCAGGGGGGATGACGGTCCTTCTTTAGGGGCACTTTCTAAGAACATGGCTAAGAACTTGCTAAGGCCGTCACCCCCCTGAAAACATACGGAAATTTAATGTTCCAGGGGGGTGAATGCCTCTCTTTAGGGCGCTTGCTAAGAACATGGCGCCAAGCTAATTTTGGTATTTTTCTTGCACGGACTAAAGACGTCATTCTTGAACCACAATATGACGTCTTTCTATGTACGTGCGCCCACAAGCAGCCATCACTATTCCAGCGGCGATCCACCAAAAAATGATTACAGTCTAGCGCCCTAATGCATGACAATTGGACTAAACATTGAAAAATGGTGGGAAAATACAATCTTTTGCGATCTAAATATTGATACTACAACAGGATGTCAAGTAGAGTCACAGCTAAACAGAAGAGCGAATATTATTATCTTAAATGTGTCTTGTAAGTTATGTGTTAGTTGATATTTATGCAACTACAGTTGTTAATTGTTACATTGGAACAAGGTTGATGACGGCGGTAACAGACTTGCTACAAGTTGTTCCAACAAGACTAATACAGGCTGTTCGTAACAAGTTGCTACGAGCTTGTTGTCATCAACTTTTTAACAACTTGTTACGTGCAGACGATATGTTGGAACAACTTGTTGCGAGTCTGTTGGCCTCATCAACCTTGTTACAAGATGATAACGACTTGTTCCAGACTTGTCAACTGGGAACAAGCAGTGCGAACACATTTTGTTGACAAGCTGTGTTAGTTTCTATCAGTGTGAAAGTAATTATGATTAATGTTCAAGTCAAATCGAACTGCAGTCGCCCCCAGGTAAATCTTGCGGAACAATCACAAACCCTGGAGTACACCCCCCAGTGGTGTTCTGTGCTTGAGTTTCAAATAGTGATTAGCAATACTTCTACTGTTAACACTGTATGTTTATTTCTTGAAATGATTTGATTGATTTGTGAGCTCACAAGAAAATAATCAGAATGCTTTAGTTAAATAGATCATGGTTAATTTAAGTATGTAAACTTGTCGAAGCCATTGTACAGCCATAATTTCAAATATACTGTACGTTAAAAAGCAAATTTACTGTACTGTGCTACAGCCAGGGCTGCAAATAAATATTTGACTTGACAGGACATTTGTCCGATCACTTTTAATTTTGGTCGGACACGACTTGAATTTGGTCGGACAAAAACCAACACCACTAAATTTGGTCAGACATATACAGTATACGTCACAAGATATATAAGTTGCGAGACAAGTAGGTATAGCCATTCTGGCACAACGTTAAGTAAAATGCTAGAATGCCTCGTACATTTTATTGCAAAATGCAAATTGAGTGAATTTGCAATCGGATTTTGTCACAGCAATAAAATGCATGCGACAATTTTTTTTTGTGATTGGACCAATGTCCGATCAAAATTACTTTTGCTCAGACATTTGCCAAATTTAGTTGGACATTGTCAGATGTCCGACAGTAATTTGCAGGCCAGGCCTGTACAGCTATTGTCGGGTCACACATACATGGAAAAAGATAATGTAAAACATAACAGAACGGCAAACATGCAGATTAATGGTAATAAATGTTGGGATAGTAGCGTTGCAGACTGCAGAGGAGAGTGGACAGTAAGGCTCTCAGACTCCATCATGCATGACCCTGTGGAAAACCTGCACCCCTCCTTACAGATAAGGCTAGATCCGGCCCGCATTAGACAGTAAGAATTGTTGAGCGATTTCTGTTTTCAATTCCTCCCCACCCTATCATAATACCAATGATAAATTCATATCCCCTTGATGATTCTCTTGCAATCTAGTGGTTTTTGACATGACTCGATGAAAGGCGGCATGAGTTTTATGTATTGAAATATATCACTGGGCATAATAAATTATATCAAACCTGGTTAAAAGGACTCCAAAGTAGGAGAGATCTCGTATTTCAAGAAGATTATTATTGCTGCTTGAACAACCTTCGTTTACAATTATACTATAATCACTGGGAAAATTATGTAGTTTTACTGAATAATGCAATACAGTAGGACTTATTTCAATACATAAAATCATCGATCCTGTGATTCCTGTCTCACATTTTGTACCAACAAAGCAGGACCATGTAAACAGCTCCTTAGCCATGTGAATATTTTGGGCGACATGCAAACCCATTCCAGTCAGCATAAGTTGAGTTACTAGTTAAATGTTGTACTGGAATCTCGACCAGTTCTAGATTATTCTTCTTCTTTTATTGATCCAGTGTTATTGCAGGAGAACCTAAACTAAACAAACTTTATTTATACTGGATAGCTCTATTAGTTCTAAACTGTTCTTCCTAGAGGTCCAGTAAGAATCATCTCTTATTGATCCAGTGTTACTGCAAGAGGAAACCTAAACTAAACTAACTTTATTTATACTGGATAGCTCTATTAGTTCTAAACTGTTCTTTCTAGAGGTCCAGAAGGATCATATCTTATTGATCCAGTGTTACTACAGGAGGAAACCTAAACTAAATAAGGGGGCCCACCCCTTATTTCTCCAGCAATTTGTTAATTTAAATGTCTAGGTTAATCTAGTTCATACTAGGTTTTGTATAATAAAACTGGAAGCTGTCTTCTCACTAGAGAACAAGAGGAAAATGGAACAATAAAGTACATTGTGCTGGAACGTGTGAAATTGAAAAGTTTAATTGTCAATGCTCTAAAACAGTTACATGGCTTGGTATGAAATACACTGTTATAGCCATCTTGTTGTTATTGTTTGTTTGTTTGTTGTGATTTCTGCTGTTGTTTGTCATTACTTTTGTAGTAGTTGTTGTTGTTGGTGTCTAAAGTTTAAATCTTAACCGTGAAACAGGTTGGGGCTGCAATTACCGTTGATGTTTTAAAATGTGAAAAAACGAGTGGCGAAATTATATTGAGAGTAAAATCTAGGTAACTAATCTTCAAAACTAAATCTTGACTAATAAACTATAGTTAGTACTATACTCAGTATACTGCCTGGTAGATCTATCAGTTTTAAACTGTTCTCTCTAGAGGTCCAGTAAGGATCATCTCTTATTGATTCAGTGTTAGTACAGGAGGAAACCTAAACTAAACTAACTTTATTTATACTGGGTAGCTCTATCAGTTCTAAACTGTGCTCTCTAGAGGTCCAGTAAGGATCATCTTTTATTGATCCAGTGTTACTACAGGAGGAAACCTAAACTAAACTAACTTTATTTATACTGGGTAGCTCTATCAGTTCTAAACTGTTCTCTCTAGAGGTCCAGTAAGGATCATCTCCTATTGATCCAGTGTTACTACAGGAGGAAACCTAAACTAAACTAACTTTATTTATACTGGATAGCTCTATCAGTTCTAAACTGTTCTCTCTAGAGGTCCAGTAAGGATCATCTCTTATTGATACAGTGTTACTACAGGAGGAAACCTAAACTAAACTAACTTTATTTATACTGGATAGCTCTATCAGTTCTAAACTGTTCTCTCCAGAGATCCAGCAGTTTGAATCATTCCATCTTTGCTACTTCGGTTGAAATTCAACAAAATAACTTTTCTAAAGTAACTATTCTCCCCACCTTAGCGATTTGATCAAATTACGGAGCTCACTGACAATTTTGAACAATTATAATGGCACACCATGTCGCTGTAATGTCAAACAGGTAAAGCATGTACATAGTTAGGACATCCTATAAATCCAATTCTATACCAATAAAAATGTGAACCAAATTAACTCGTAATGACCATAAACATTTGTGTTGTTAGCTTGGGGACAGGTCATTAAATTTATGGCGGGGGCTGGCAACGAAGAGAAAAGAGTTGGGTAAACAAAATTTTGAGTGAGTAAAAGGTTGGGTAAATGAAAAACAAAACAACTCGAGGGTTGGGTCATAAAAACTTATCATCATTTCCAAAGCATGTCAACAGTCATATGTCAATACGATATGTAAATCAATCAGAGTCACTATATCTTGATCATTTTCCGATTTGTCAAGAGGCAAATGGTGTCTCCAAAGAAAGTACATATGCAGACAACATGAAACTTTAGACTGCAGAAAATTGCACAAGCAGTTATCAAACTCGTGTCACAGAAGTGGTAAAGGACATGTGTGACAACTGAATGGTATCCTTTTGTAAAGTTTTTGGCCACGGATGGGTATTTATTTTTTAATTGATATTTGAGGTTGGATAAAAGAAATTTTGGACTTTTTAATGGTTGGGTCAGCAAACGTTTTACCAAGAAATACATTTCTGTTTGGTGCTATCCCACGCCATAAATTACGACCGGTCCTTTAAGCCCATTCTATTTAAGTATACATGATACATGACTTAATGTATGATTCCAGACAAGAAGAACGAAATCCAACACGGACCATAGCTGGAAAGAGCATCTTAGAATGAGTAAAATTGCAAAGTTTGGTTGCAAATTGTTGTAAAATGAGGAAAATATAGCCCTGTGAAGTTCGCAAATTTTGCATATATTTGAATTACGCGCGGGAAAAATAACCATTCTTGAGCCGAAAGTGGCTATTTTTACCGCGCGTAATACAAATATATACAAAATTTTCGAACTTCGCAGGGCTATATTTTCTTCAATTCACAACATTTAGCAACCAATCTTTGCAGTTTTACTCATTCTAAGACGCTCTTTCTAGCTGTGGTGTTGGATTTCGTTCTTCTTGCCTTGATCAAAATTTAGTCTATAGCTCGAATTACTCATTCGCTGGCGCACGTCTGAAGTCTTCGAATGCCATCTATAGGTATTAATTTACGGGCTGTTTACATGAGCCCTACAGGGAGGGCTAGCTGGCCCTACTAGGCGAGATCCCGCGTGCTATTTGAAATCCTTATTGAAATACTTGAGGAGGGCCAGCTCTCCTAGGCGAGATCTCACTATTATTCACCCGAGATCTCGCCTAGTAGGGCTGGAATTTTCTCATATAAACGCAGTAGAGAGGGCTGGCCCTCCTCCTAGTAGGGCTGAGTGAAAAAGCCGTCGAATCGATTTTAGACTAAACTCTTTGAACCTTTTTTTGTTTTAAGGATGTAGTTCTAAACGGATATTCAAATATCTGTTGGCTTTTATTCCAAAATTTAGTCGGCAAACTATGATTTTGGACGCCAAAATAAAAATAACGAGTCGCACGGAAGCCATTTAAGTGCTACTTGCGAAAGGAAGCTATCCCTACCAGTAGGGCTGATTTTTCTCATGTAAACAAGCGGTGGAAATTAGCCCTACTCAGCCCTCCCGGTAGGGCTCATGTAAACAGCCCCTAATTTGTACTCTATTATTTTAATTCCGTTTAGGTTTCACCATACTTAATGTCCCTGGCAGCAGACAGCAGGGCGTGGTCGCCCGTGGAAGTTCGTGGCAAGCAATCAAGATATTATGAACAGTCTTAAAATAATATTTCATAGATTTTCAGATTGACACGATTTATATTGTAATTGGGCATAGTGAATTGGGGAAATATTTTCTGGGAACCCAGAAAATGTTCTTGAACCAATGGTCACGTGGTTCGATACATGTGCAATTGAACACTTGCCACGTCATGCATAACTTGTCGTATATAAAATAGAGGTGTGCAAATCCGAATCCGATCGGATTTCGGATAAAAAATATACGTTTCGAATCGGATTGATAAAGTTGTTTCGTAGTCGGATCGGACTTCGATATTCGAAATAAAATGAATTAATTATCCACACATTATCGCAAGAATTACAGTCAAACAGGATGTTCTCTTGCGACCAACATTGCAATATTGTCCCACACTATTGCAATTTTGATAGGCAGAATGCTCTGAGCAATTTGCAACCGACGCGAACAAATTGCAAGTTGAAATTCACAAAAGATTTGTAAACAAAGCCTCTGATTGGACTATAAGAAAGAGCGAAGCTGAGCAACTGGATTGGTGCTTCCCTCTTTCTTATAGTCCAATCAGAGGCTTTGTTTACAAATCTTTTGTGAATTTCAACTTGCAATTTGTTCGCGTCGGTTGCAAATTGCTCTGAGCAATCTGCCTATCAAAATTGCAATATTGTGGGACAATATTGCAATGTTGCTCGCAAGAGAACATCCGGTTTGAATGTAATTAGCCATGCATTTATCAAAGCATTATCGCGGTTGTCGCTGCATTATTCGTTTGATACTTCAATTGGACGTCACTTTGTCAGCTTCTTGACATGTATTTCTTGCTTTTATATTTATTAGGTTAAATATTTCCACATGAATGAGAAATTTATTTTATTAAAGGATTCTTCGGATCGGATCGGAATTCTTTATCAAAACTCGGATCGGATCGGATTCGCATTAGACAATTTCGGATCGGATTTTAAACATTAGCCAATTGTCGGATCGGATTTTAAACATTAGCCAATTGTCGGATTATAAACGTCCAATTCGATCCGATGCACACCTCTAAGGGACGGACTATTAGAAAAGTGATGGGG
>CACRXK020005223.1:0-28817 GCA_902702795.2 Paramuricea clavata
CCGTTACATAGTAGAATATTATTTTATAATTCTTATATTTTGCCATCTTTTGACTATGCTGACACAGTATGGGGAGACAGAGGGAATGAAACCCTTATGGCAGATTTACAAATCTTACAAAATAAGGTAGCACGTATAATTTTGGACCTGGATTATGGATCGTCAGCCAGTTCTGCTTTGAAGAAGTTGGCTTGGAAAGATCTAAAGACCAGGAGGATTGTTAACCGTTTGATATTGATTTATAAATGTAAGAATAATCTTTTCTCTTATAATTTTGAAATCACATATCATCAGGATATGCATGCTTATAACACTAGGTCTAAGTGTAACATACGTAAATCAGCGGCGAGACATAAATGGGGACATTGGACAACGGTCAATTTTGCCAGCAATGACTGGAATGAATTGCCGCAAGAAATTCGTGAAGCAAAAGACCTTCAAACTTTTAAAGTCTACTTAAATAGCTTTATTGATACCTAGCTTTAATTATCCTTATATATTTAGCCTAGTTCCTAAATAGCATTACTATACTTACATTTAATTAACACTGTAAAGTTTTTTGTAGTTTAGCAGGACCCTACTGAAAAACACATTATTGTGACGTAGGCTTCCTGATTAAAAATTGCTTGAATTGAATTGAATTGAATTGAAATGCCAAAATTAAACCTAAATTTCACCCTTTTTCTTCGGTAAATTGTTTTAAAACTTTGCACATTTCTTAATATCGGCTAAACAAGCTCAATATTCTTTTTTCTTAATTTTTTTTTTTTCATATAAACTTTATTAATAACATGTTTGCCTCAAAAGCCGAGGCTTATCAAGGAGGCTCACATTTAATTTATTTACATAAATGTTTTTATATAAAAAAAGAATGTTTACAAAAATACAAACACAAAAGATACAACCAATAACAAAGAGGAAGACAGACACATTTGAGTCATAATGGCTAGGAGAAACGAAAAGTATCCAGAATATACCGTTGAACTATACCAAATAACATACAATTTTCTTCATAACTCAACTGGATAGATCCTTTCAACATACACTTAACTTTCTCATTGTCACCACTCAATAGGCATGATTGACCAAAAACTTGTGCAGCTGAGGTAAGAAGTTTGATACGTTGAGCAGCAAAACGGGGACATGATAATAGATAATGTTTTACAGATTCACTTTCTACACCACATGCACATAAAGGAGAATTACAACAATTAATACTATATAAATAATCATTCAAGGCACAGCAACCCAATCTTAGTCTTGTATGTAAGACAGAAGCTCTTCTCGTAAGTGAAAAGTTAAACTATTTATCATAATTAAATGGATGAAAATGATTAACTATTTTAGATTTAAAAATAGCATGGGAGATTGAGTTTCTCACATCAAGATCAATAGAGTTCCATAAAGAAATTGTGGAAGCAAAATAAGACTTTTTGAATTTTTCAGTTCTACATCTATACTCACTAATATTTTGGCCAGTTCGTAAAGAAATATAAGATCTTTCATTCACCAAAATCGGTAAGAGATCTACTAGGTACGAAGCAGTAGATTTATTAACTATCTTGTAGAAATGAGATAATTTATGAATTTTTCTTCTGATGCTCAACTCCTCCCAAGCAAGTTCCTCACGAAGACTTTTTGAACAAGTACTTGCTATGGCCCCCGTAACGACTTTGGCAGACTCATACTGGACACTTTCAAGCAGATCGCTATTACTAACAGTACAATTATCCCATATAAGATCCCCATACTCCATAATTGGACGTATCAAGCTCTTATACAAACAAGCAAGAGTTGATCTATTAATTTTAAACCTCAACGATTTTAACAAGTTTAAGCGTTTAGAGGCTTTTTCGTACATAGAAAATACATGACTATTCCATGATGTATTATTTTGAAAAACGAGACCAAGGTGGGTGAGAATATTAACTTCTGCTATATCACACCCTCCCATTGAAAGCACCGGGTAATTTTCCCTTCCTCTCTTATTCGAAAAATGTCATAGATCGGGTTTTAGATCGATTCATGGTCACCAACCACTGATCAGACCACTAGGAGATTTTATTTAGATCTTTATTTAAAAGTTGAGCAGAATTGATTGGATTATCAACAACTTCAAAGAGGGTAGTATCATCAGCAAAAATAAGAGGACAGGATTCTAGATCGTCAGTTAAATCATTTATTTAAATTAAGAACAATAAAGGTCCTAGAACTGACCCTTGTGGTACACCAGAGCCGACCTTTTCCCATTCAGATGACTGCCCTTCAATAACTACACGTTGAATTCGATTCTCTAAGTAACTTTCAAACCATTGTAAAAGAGGATTGCGAATTCCGATTGCTTCAAGTTTTTTTTAACAATCCAGCATGCCAAACTCTGTCAAACGCCTTACTTATGTCCAAAAAAACAACTCTTACTTCTTTGCCAGCTTCAAACGCGCAATAAATCTGATGAACAAAATACAGTAATTGATTTACTGTCGAATCACCTGGTCTAAATCCCGATTGAAACTTATATAAAAAGCCTATTTCTAACAAGAAATTATAAAGTCTGATAAAAACGATTCTTTCATGCACATATTTTTGACAAACATGGTAAAAGCGATGTTGGTCTGTATAGTTAACTTTTAATTGGGGTTCGCCTTTTTTAAATATCGGGACTACATTAGCCATTTTCCACACAGTAGGATGCTGTCCTAGAGCAAGCGACAAGTTGATAAATTTGGTGAAAAAGGAATATATTCCATCACTACAAGATTTGATTATTCTATTTCCGATACCGTCAAACCCGCATGCCTTTCTAATGTCAACATTTCTCATTAATGCTAAAATTTCATCTTCATTAGCATGGACACGAGCAAGGAACGTGACAGTTTGGAATAATGGTATATCAGGTGAAGCAACAGAATTGGCTGCCGGTAGTTGAGTTTGGGTAACAAAATAGGAGTTAAAAATACAGGCTTTTTCTCTGGGATTATTTATCGAAATATTGTTTTCTAATATCGATGGTATTCTTGAACTGCTTTTCTTGCCACAAAGATTTTTTGATATGGACCACCATTTTTTGGCACTTATCAGTGGATTACTTAAATCTTTATTGACTTTATCATAATAAGATTGTTTAGCAGATCTAATCAATTGTGTTGTTAAGTTACGTTGTCTACGGTAATTTTCCCATGAGTACTCATTTGGTCTATTAGGCCTACTCTGGGGTGGTAAATCGCCTTAAATCGCCTAAAATCGCCCAAAATCGCGGGTTAAATCGCGGGTTAAAATGGTCAAATTTCTCTTAAATCGCCTAAAATCGCTTTAAATCGCCTAAAATCGCTTAAAATCATGGGCGTACTGGGGGGGGGGGGGGGGGGGCGACCGCTCCCCCCCCCCCCAGTTTCTGGCTGGGCAGTCGCCCCCTGGCTTTGTTGGGCAAACAAAGCCAGCCGGGCAATATTCGCTCCACAGTCGGGCAATATTGGTTTATTATAGAAATAAATGGGACAAATTCTGTCAATTTTGTGGGAAATTCTGTCAATTATGTGGGAAATATGATATCTAATAGGAATTTTTTGTAATCACTTCTCCCTCCCCCCCCCCTCCCCAATCACTTCTTTCCAACCCCCTAATATTTTCCTTCCCGTACGCCCATGCTTAAAATCGCATTAACTCGCTAACATGCATTCTGTTTGATACATTCAGTCAATAATGTACTCAAGTTTATCAATTGCTGCTATTTTGCTGGCAAATCATGTATAATCCAGGTGTTTTGCAATCAAAAGTAATGCAACATGGATAAATCAAATAAGTGGATTAGGCTGACAATATTTAGTCACTCATTAGGCTCCGGTCGTTAATAAAAACAGAGCCTTTTTCTGCTTTATGCAGACTTTACAATAATTAGGCAATTCTGGGATATGAAAGACCCGTAGATTCCATTACACTACCAGCAACAAAATTGAGTTACTGGTTAATTTCATTATTGGTGTAAAATGTGGAGGCTGGGCTACAATTTATATCGACTATGGTAGCTGGGCTACAAATTAATCTATAATATACATGGCTTCTCAAAGCCTAATTGCTGTTAGAACAACAGTAGGAGACTATGATAATGAGAGTCAATGAGTATGAGTATATAATAAGGTCATCCTGCAATTTATGCACTGTTGCATGTAGATCGAGCACTGCATTGTATACAATGGTTGTACTTCGACATGTGCATGGTTATACTCTAGCTCCTAGTTATAATTATATTGGCCATCATACGAAAAACATACGTGAGGTTTAATATGAGCGAGATTTGCAAGTTTTGCAACTCTCATCTATTAAATTTTCCAGATCTGTATATAAAATAAACAGTAAAACAATTATTACATCGTACATACCATACAATCTTTGTTGTTACTTGTTTGCAGAACACTTGACAAATTAGCAGGTAAAAGACTTAAAACCACGATGTAGTGCGCCGTGTGCCATTTGTTTAATATCATTTTGTTTAGTATTTTTTTTTAATAATTTAGAATTCCGACCATTTATATGCGATGTACTTCGTGTAAATTAAACTTTACGGCATTACGCCGACAGTTTCCGAATGCGTGACAATACTGTTTCAAACTGTTTCTGGATATAGATATCAAACATAATTTTATAAAACATGTTTGTTGAAACAGTTTAAATAAAATGCAAGCTAAATAAAGAAGTGTTGACAAGATACAAAACAAGACAATTTCACTTACAAGGGTGACAAGGTAATTTATAGGAATATAGCTTATTGTAACTGTATAAATATATTGTGCGTTTCTACTCCCTGTGGGCTATGGTTCTTTTGGAAATCAAATATCTATTATATTTTGCAATTAATAATATTAACGTTTAGCCTAAGACATGTGTAGTTTAGTTATAAGTTGGTATTTTGCAATTATGTACCGTACATGCCCCTTAAGTAGAGTATATTTATTAACTGTTTACAATATTTGTGGTATATAATGTAGCCATGAATGCATGACCACATGACCCCACAAGATGAACTCCAATGGCTTCTAAATAAGACAATGGATGAAAAGTTCACGAATATTGAGCTTTATATATGATTCGGATTAAATACAATAATTATTAACCTAGCTTTATATAAAATGTACATACATGTTCTAATAATTGTATTTTGCTTCATACAATGCATATGTGTCAATGTGTGTGAAAACATTACATTATTCAGCTCACTCCCCTTTGGGGCTTTTCAGTCACCGCTTACATAAAGTATTAGGGTTACTTATGTTAGTCTAGACTATATATCTTTATAACAATGAGAATATGATATCACTTTTCTAACTGTTTTTATTCTAACCCACCCTGCCATATTTTGCCTTGTGGGAGGAAACCGGAGAAAAATATAAAATTCAATTACCTTGAAAACACAGGTCTAAATTGCAATCCCTAAAATTTAGAATTTTCTCTTAAATCGCATTAAATCGCCTAAAATCGCTTTAAATCGCAGTGCTTCAAAGTCCCAGTTTTTCCTTAAATCGCCTAAAATCGCCCAAAATCGCATTATATCGCAGCGATTTAAGGCGATTCACCGCCCCAGAGTAGGCCTGTCTATTATTATGAGTTCGAAGTTGACGCTAGACAGTTCTTTAAGGTTTTCAAGCCGTTTTTAGATTCCAAAGCTAGCGTAGTAGATGACAGTGTTATACTCTTGGAGAAGGACGGTATGGAAGTAAAAGATCAAACAAAGGTAGCTGAGTGTTTTGTTGAGTACTTTACTAAAATCGCATGTGAAATTGGCGACCCTGAGTTGTTGGAATTATTCGAGGAACAATTATATGACTATAAAAGTGTCGAAAGTATAAGGAACCACAAAGAAATAGACAATAGTCCTAAATTCAGATTTGGTAAAGTCCGTCAAGATGAAGTACAACTTGCTCTGGAGAACTTAAAAGTAAGTAAAAGTTGTGGATATGATGGCCTACCTAATAGATTATTAAAGTTAATCAGTGGTCCATTGGCACCATCTTTAACCCAGATGTTCAATGCATGTATTCAAGATAACTACTGGCCTGTACAATGGAAGAAAGGAGAGTGGGTTCCCATTTACAAGAAAGAAAACCCCAGGGCTGAGAACAGCTATAGACCAATAACAGTTCTGAGTGCAGTTGGGAAAGTGTTTGAACAATTAATAGGTAAACAATTAACTGATATGGAGCCGAAACTGGAAAACAATCTAACTGCTTATCGTAAGAAAAACAGTTGCGAGACTTCTTTAATAAAACTAGTGGAGGATTGGAAAATATCATTGGATAATAAGACCGTTGTGGGGGTACTAACAACTGATCTCTCTAAAGCTTTTGATTCACTTCATCCGCCTTTATTACTAGCAAAATTGAAAGCCTATGACTTGTCGGAAGATAGAGGCTCCAGTTATGTTGAGAAGTTATTTTACTGAACGAAAGAATAGAGTGCGTATGCGATCAGGATGTAGAAGCCAATGGAGGGATAGTAAAAGGGGTTGTCCGCAAGGCTCAAGTCTAGGCCCACTACTTTGGAACATTTTCCAAAACGATCTCGTTTATAACGTACGTAATAGTAACTTAGCAATGTATGCAGATGATCACCAAGTATATGCTTGTGGTGAAAGGACGGAGGATGTGGAAAGAATTTTGAACAGCGAGGCGATTTACATATCTGAATGGTACCAAGACAACCTGCTCAAGTGTAACCACGACAAATTCCAAGTCATGAGTTTAGGACCGAGAAATAAGAAGAAAGAAATAAACATTGAAATGATAGACGCTAAAATACGTTCAACTTCAATCATAAACCTATTAGGGATTGCTATAGACGATGAATTAAAGTTTGTGAAACACATTAGAGATATATGTAGTAAGGGAGGGAAAAAGGTGGGGGTACTTATGAGGTTCAGGAACTTGATACCGACTGAAGCCAAATTAAGAATCTTTAAAGCTTTTATACTACCCCAAATAACCTACTGTCACATAGTATGGCATCACTGTTTGTCATCAGACAGAAGGAAAATAGAGCGATTACAAGAGCGAGCACTTAGGGCCATATATTGTGATAGGAGTAGCTCGTATGAAGATCTCTTAAGGAAAGGCAAACTTCCTACATTGTACAATCGTAGACTCCAGGACATAGCCATAGTTATGTATAAAGTGAACAATAATCTAGCACCCTCTGATGTATGTAATCTTTTCAAACACAACACCAGCAATTACAATCTTAGGAATGTAAGTGATTTCTCCATACCTAGATTTAACACGGTTACGTATGGGAAACACAGCTTGAGGTATATGGGCCCGTTCATTTGATCAAAGATCCATAAGTCCATAAAACGGCTATATCCTTAGATACGTTTAAGACACATACGGCAAATGGATATAGCCGACTTAATTTCCAATAGTTGTACTAATTGCTATTTATGCAACAATTAATCGACACTAATTATAGATATTTGTTATAATATATTTATTCTGTTTATATAGTTAATAGTAGTTAATATAGGTAGGTGTCCCCAATTAGTTTCTTTGTAAACTAGAATTTATTTGACACAATAATAAAGTTTTTGATTGATTTGATTGATTGATTGATTGGTTACGTTTACGTATTGCACGACGAACCGCACCAGTCATCCAAGGTTTATCCCTTAGCCTTATGAGGATAATTTTTAACGGAATATGCTTCTCAATAATTGTGCGAAAATGGGCAAACCAAGTATTATAAACAATGTCAATATCAAAAGCACTATTGAAAAGAGAAGACCAATTTGATTGCAAGAGTTCCCTATTCAAAGTGGAGAAGTCAGCCTTATTAAAATTCCAGATCTCTCGTTTGTAGGAATGGCATTTAAGAGTTTGAATATTCATCTCAGCAAAAAGAACAGAATGGTCACAGTTAGATGGCGGACTTAAAGTTTCCATTTTTGTGAAAAAGGTCGGACAACTAGTAATGACGAGATCTAGAATTGATGCATTATGGCTGGTGACTCGAGTGGGTTCTGTAATTAATTGAGTGAGGTTGTTTCCCTCCAAGAAGCTATGAAGCCGAATCCCTACATCAGTGCTTTCTTGTGGGTAGTTGATGTTATAATGTGCATTAAAGTAACCAACAATAATTAAATTGAAATCTATTGGCAGGTCACGTATCGCATCTAATGATTTTTGAAAGTCATTTAGAAATGTGTTTATTGAGCCAAGGTCATTGATTGGAGGCCGACAACAAACACAACATAAAAAATGGTTCTGATTTAGTCGAAACTCAATCCAGAGAAGTTCGAGCCCTGCAATTTCGAGGTCAGGCCTTCGTTTTACAACAAGCGAATCGGACGTGTAAATAGCAACGCCTCCACCTAATCTCCCCTCTCTATCGCGCCGAATAATTGTACTGTATCCAAGAATAGCAAAAGAGTCACTAGAAATATGTTCATTAAGCCATGTTTCAGTAATCGCAAAAATATCAAAATTATTCTCAATAACTATGGAAGAAATTTCCTCAAATTTATCGCGTCCTACATTCAAACTTCTAGCATTGAGTTGGCCGATAGTAAAAAATTGAACTGGGCCTGGGTTGAGTTGAACATCATTAGATAGAATAATTAGGATGCATGCAACAAACAACATAACAAGGAATCCGCTAAGACGAACAAACAAAAGATCTACAAAACCATAACCACAAAAGACATTCCCAAGGGCAAGGTCAAAACACCCAGATAAATTAAACATCCCGATTGCTGCCCTATAAAATTCCAAACTAACCCCCATGAGACCAAACAAAATAGAAAAAACTTACCTCATGCTGCACACACACAAAGACAAAACAACAAAGATAGTAATATGAATTTAAAAAAGAATTGTTAAATCCCATATGAGGCGTGATCATAGATATCTTATATGGGCGTGACAAGTACATTCACAGCTAGCTGATCAAATAATTAATATGCAAAGTCAACGAGGCCATAAGTTAACAGATCATCCACAGATATTAATCGAAAAATTTTACTATCTGAAGCTCTCTTCGCAAAGATTTTGCCGTCCTTTGACCATGCCAATCCGACATTTCTACATTTTTTCTTTGCTTCGTATAAGAGATGTTGGTTTCTGCTCGTGAGATCTTCATTAATGTAATAATGGCTTGAGTACAGCTCTCGTCGTTGTCTCATAACAGCAATTTTATCCTTATGAGAATTAAAACGAACGATGATTGTTCTTGATCTATCTTCCCTAGGTTTGCCCACACGATGGGCCCGGTCAATATTCTTGTCACTGATGTCAACCTTCAATTTCTCTTTACAAAATGTTACAATTTTTTCAGCACAAATTTCACCCTGTTCTTCGTCGAGACCCGAAATTCGAACGTTGTGTCTATGGGAGTATTGTTCATTATCATTAGCCATATTTGATACGCTCGACAGTTGCAATTCGAGGCTTGATACTTTCTCCTGTAGGTCAACGATTGTTTTAGTTAAGGGCTCTATTACTTTAGATATTGCCACATTCAAAGCTTCCTCCATGGCCGATTGTATTAACTTTTGGAATTCTTCAGACTTGAGCGCCTCTTGAATTTCCAGCTTTATGGTAGCCACTAACGTTTCCTTGCTTCTTGTCGCATTCGTTATCGATTGAATTAAAGCGCTGTTTAATACTATTTCTAGCAGCGAATATACTTGACAATGATAATTATTTCATTTATTTGTAGTCAAGTTTGAAAAGCAAAATTTAAGTTTAAGCGGCTTAAAGTACGTCCTCACTGCAGCACGTTCGCCACTTATCACATTGAAGGGAATAATCTAAGAAACGCTCCATAAATTTTTTTAAAATTGAAGGAAAAAATTATTATACGAGAACTGTTCTTTTGTGCAAATTTTAAAATTTTTAAAGCGGCCGAAAAAAGACAAAATTTGAGTTTAATTATCCAAAGCACGCTGTCACCATGGTAACGGACTTTCAGCGCAAAAGTAGTTAATTGCAATGTTCAGGAGAGCATTGTTAATGTGTCCAATAAATTTCGTCTTCGTCTCATGTAAAGTGAAGATACAGGAGTTCTCTGGATACAAAAGTGTAGTATAATGCAAAAACCCTATGGAGCCACCTTAAAATAGTTTTTTATTATTATTTTATGACTTTTAAACACAGAAATCACGCGTGGTCATTCGTGGTCACTCGTGGTCACTCGTGGTCATTCGTGACCACTCGTGGTCATTTGTGGTCACTCGTGTGTACTTTTAGACAAGACCAGTTTGAAAGGCATAAACACGAATTTTGTCGAAGACGAATTTCATGTTTTTAATAATTTAATCGTTTGTTTTAATTTGAGTATAGGTGTAAACATTTCAGTAGTGAAATTCCATATCGTACTTATGTTGTGTTTCATTCATATCTGCGAAATTTAATTTTTAAGCCATAATAATAATTTTTTTATGTAGGCTGATATTTACAACAAAATTGCAGTGATTATTATTTAACGTTTTACCGTTTTATTTTGAATTCATTTTTAGCCTATTGAAATCCAAATAACATAAAAAATACATTCTAAATTTTGAAAAACCCTGATTCTTTAGTTAAAAAATTATCTCTTTTAATATTTTCCCATAATACTAGTAATAGTTAACACTACATTTTCTGCCCACGTTTGATGAACCTCTGCAATCTGTGTCTTCTTCCAACCTTCGTAGCTTTTAAACCAACTGAGTGAACTGACATACACCAGAAAGGTGGCTGCATTTTATATGTTCGCTGTTCGCACATGTATCAATGTTTGCGTATTGCGTATTGCAAAATTTCTTTGAAATTCTGTTAAAATTCCGTAATCCCCTTTAGCCGTAATGACATCAAACTTGGCCAATGAGGAGCCCCTTTATACAATCACTTTCAGAAGTTGTTGGGACACATGTAGTTTTAGCTTGTAAGTGGATCATTATAGTTTTTTACACACAATACCGCTCCCCTCCCCCTCCCCCCACCCCAATCAATGTTGTTTAAACCAAAACACATCAAACCCGACGAGAAGTGGGACACAACATTGAACAGGGGGCGGGGGGATTGTCGTTTGTTGAAATCCAAAGGTTTTGTGGCATCTGTCCCAAGACTTTTGAAACTGATTGTAGCCGTAATGACGTCACGCGTATAGATGCACTTTAACCTGTAAAATCGACTGCTGGCATTTCCAGACTCGTACGATGCAAACATCGTATTGTTTTGACGTTTTGAAATTTATTTCCGGTTCGGATTAAACGCACAATCGGGCCAGAAATGGAAATGCCGTGTACTTTTGTCAAATTCGAAGATACAGGCTCGCAAATAACTCCCGAAATACGGCAGTCCGAAGGGGCCGAAGTTATGTTCGCCGAAAGATCAACAATTGAGGAACAACAATTTAGATCAATTATAATCAACAATTTAGGATGGGACACACTTGAACGGCGTAGACTGCTTAACCAGTCGTGCATGTTCTATAAGATTCACCAAGGCTGCGTTGATTTAAACTTCCCCCCTGAAGTGTGCCCTATAAAAAGAAAGACCCGACTTCCAAATTATCATCCCTTTCAGCAAGTTTCGTGTAACAATGATATTTTTAAATTTTCATTTTTTCCAAGAACCATTGTAACCTGGAACAAACTCCCTTTTATCAAACTGCCTGCGAATATCAACGCTTTTAAAAGTGCTGCATTAACTGCATTAAGGGCATCAGTATAATTTTGGCAGATCACTTTTATTGTACATTTTTACCTTTTAAAGTTTTTCATATATATAGTTCATAGTTATTTTGTTAATGTATATACATATATAAGTATCTCCTAGTATAGTGTAAGCTGATTTAGGAGTATCAGATTCAAGATTAAAGATATGGCTAGTCTATATTTTTGTTCAGACAATTGTGTAATTTGATAATATACGATCTCCCTTGACTTCCAAAGCTCACAAATCACTATAATGTTGACATTGACTAAAACTATGGTTAGGAATTAATAGATATTTTTATACTGAATCGAATGGTGATATTTTCATCCTCATATAGCATTTACTGAACCGAAGATATGAACCTGCAAAATAATAGGCTATCATTGATTTACTTTTAGTGGGGTCTGTCGCTTAGGAGTTTTAAATTAAACAAATTTTCGAAAACTTAAACTATTTCAATAAAAATATAGTTTCTGTTTCTTTTACTCGGGAGAAAGCTGAGAACACTTTGGTAAAGCTCGCGGGCTAAAGTTTAATTCACTTTTCGCTTCACCTAAAAGTTATATGATCGAGCTGAATAGATCAGATATTTCGTGTCAAGTTAAGGTTTTGACTCTGAATGTAAGAGTGCCGTTCCCAGTTTATAGGCGTGCCGAAACCAACATTTTTTTAAACGAAATTTTCATCGTGTATATGTAAACGCAATAGGTCGACCAAAAAGCGTGGGTTCGCGTGCCAAAATCTCATCAGCCGAAATACAACATTTTAGAACTGAAAATATGCGGAGTGATTATAACTTACTAGAGAGCACTTTACAGGTATAAACTATTGAAACTGGCCGTTGAGAAAGTTCGTGACCCTACAGGGTGTATAAAAAAAAACTGAACAGATTTGAAACAGTGCTCGCAATTTTGCAAAACAGCTATTAGTATTAGTATTAGTAACGAACTTAAACTGGCTTGCGCACTAGATTTAAAAGCTTTTATAATCGTATCTTGAGTTATAATGGGTAAAAAATGTATTGGGCGTTTAATTAATTGCAGCACGTAATTTCAGACAATTTGCTTCTGTTTAAGCCCTTTAAGGTGGCTCCCTAGAGCTTTTTAATTTACTACACTATAGTATGAGACTCTTGTTTCTTTACTTTACATGACATGAAGACGAAATTTATTGGACACATTGACAATGTTCTCCTGAACATTGCAAATTGTTACTTTTGTGTTAAAAATATGTTGTCATGGCAACAGCATGCTTAGAATAAAGCTCCAAATTTGTCTTTTTCAGGTCATTTTAAAAAGTTCCTTCGGTGAAATTTTTTAAAACTTTGCATAAAAGATAATACTTGTATAATAAAATTTTCCCCTCAATTTAAAAAAATTAAATCGATACGTTTCTTAGAAAATTTAAAAAACGTCAAAAATCAATATTAAAAATTTTCTCTTCGATTTAATTTTAAGAAAAAAGGATATTGCACTTGTTGTACCGATATTAAAAAATGTGCAAAGTTTTAAAAAATTTTACCGAAGGAAAACGGAGAAATTTGGGATTAATTTTGGCAATTTTTACTAGATTTTTACGCGAACAATTTAATACCCCAACTGACGTGTACATGTATTCTGCATAAAACAACAAGGCATGACTTTTTTGAAATCACAAAATATAAATTATGTTTGATATACTGTTTATAACTGTGTCGGTTAATGGTCAACTAAGCGTGGATTATACATGTAAAAATGGCAAAAATATTTAGGTAATTACTGGTTATGACTTCTTGGTATATTAATTTGAAAAATGTTTGTCAAAATTCGTCCCGTGCGAGTACTATCTTCGGATGTTTTCGCAAAATGCCCGTTCAAATTTCAGTTTTTATAGCGGTATGTTTGGAGTTTCGGCCCTGCTCATTTCACCCGTAGAGGGCTCATAATTTAAGTCATCTTTATTGTCATAAGTGCTGCTTGCTAAGTTTCTGCTGTGGAGAAAACACTGCAAATTCTTGAGGAAACTTTATATCCCAATGTTCACGATCGAACCTCGCGTACGGCGGCTCAAAAAACATCCAGAATACCGCTTGAAAAAAAACAAGTTTACATTATCTTCTTTTGAAACATCACATCCAAGTATCGTTTTAGCTTTTAGAACTCTTTTATGCTTTCAACTAAAGCAAAGTTCACACTTTTGTTTAAAAAAAAACACAACGTTCGTTCGTATTTTGAAGTCACACGAGTTTTAGTTTACATATATACGAAGAACGTACCCCCCGGAAATAAAACCCTAGGCAGCCACCTTAAGGGGGTCTTCCACCCTAAACACATTTTTTTCAAATTAAAGGTTTTATCATCATATTTGAGTCAAATATGATAGAATATCCTCAGCTGACACAGGATCAGTAACTTTTACATTCGTCGTTGCCATAGTAACTAAGATAGGTCTCGCTATAGGGTAAAATATAGGGTTTGCTCCAAAAATGATGTGAGCCAAACTAATTTACCGAGGATTTTAGAAACAGCTTTAATGGACACTTAATACATCGATCTATGTCATGAACCTAAAAAAATATACAAGTAATATAATAAGGCCTTCATATTTTACTTTTTTAAAGATATATGAAGAAAGGAGTTCTTATAAGGCTACTCTTGCAATGTATATTGCTGATATATGAAGTTTTTTAGGTCCATGACATGGCTATGTAACTAGCAAATAAACTCTGAAAATTTCGAACGAATTGATTCAGTATGAACAGTAGGAGAGTTTTTAGTATTTCGCAAAATGCTCATGTGAGACAAGCGATTTTAAAGTTTTTGCATATATTAGAATAACTTAGTTAGAACAATATAATTGAAAATGGAACAATAGACTAAACCAATCGCATATCTTTATCGCTCCGGGTAAAATCGTGGTTTTACCCTACGAAGGTGTAGAATTTGCTGGATTTCTCTGGTTTACGGTACATTTTCGTTCTTAAAATTACACGGATTTTATAAAGAACGCTATAAAGACTACATTTTTACGTTTTTCTAAAAAATAACAAATATTGGAAAATTTGGGTGGAAGACCACCTTAACTATTCACGCAAACTTACATTTTTTCCTAAAATGTCATCCTTTTGCATGCTTAATTAATGCCTTTTGCCTAATTTACTTATGTCAGCAATTTGCAAATTTAATTAGGTAAAGGCATTAATTAAGGAGCGAACCATTAGAAAAGTGATGGGGGGGGGAGCAAAAATAAAAATCGAGCAGGGGAAACAGGAAGAAAAAAAATACGTGCAGAGACATTTCAATAGGGAAAATTATGACATTTCAATAGGGAAAATAAAAAAAAGTCGTGCAAGGGATTATATTTAAAAAAATTATCGACACAAGCAAAAAATAAAAAAAATATTCGTACTAGTTTTCACTTTTCTAATGGTCCGCCCCTAAGCATGCGAAAGGCTGAGTTTTCGGGGGGAAATGAATAGTTAAAGTTTCTCGACCACCCGGTTTCGCATCACATTATGATTCGATTTTTCTAATGTAAATATCTCGGCAAGTATTTACCCCCAGCTCCCCCTTTTAAACGAAAGCCACCATTGAAATCCTCACAAAATAACCTTTCGAACGGTGGGTTAAGTGCCGTCAAAACATTACACAAACCGAAACAATCATATATTTACTCACCGCTTGGCCAAACATTCTAAATTTCATATCGAGAAAATCTTGAATATCTCTTGAACTCTTCGGAAATCCCAACAAGTCAATCCGAGAGAAATACTCCTTGTATTCAAGCGCTTTCGTGTACAAAATTTCGTTTGAATACGGCGAGTAGAAATATTTATTTTGAATAACCTGAGTAACAGGCTCTATTTTCCAAATAATAGCCTGACACAAAACTTAACCCGATCGCTTTCCACCCACAGCAAAGTTTATATTTAGTATTCAATAAAAATGTCGCAGGAGAAATTTAAATTTCACACAACGACAACAACAATCTAATTATAGTTGTGACACTATAAAATATATCAACAACAATAGTATAATATAATTAGCACCAAACAATCAAATGACAGATTAAAAAATCTTTTGTCTGATAGACCAATCAGATTTACCGGCAACCGAAATTATAGGCCTGATCGCAGGTTAGGATGACGTCAAACTCACTCGTGTATGTTTTCACTGACCGATAACTTTGATTCTACACGGCAAAAAAACGCCGAGCCCGCTGCTTGACAGGATTGAACAATGTTTTGCTGCCCACGTTGTTCACACTTGTCAACAAGATATGAATGATATGAAATTTGTAGCCTTTTCAAAACAAAAGTTTTAAAAAGTTTTAAAAATGTATTAAAAAGAAAAGAAAAGAAAAGTTTAAAAAGTTAGATTTTCAAAAAAGTTAAAAATTTAGATTAGGGTTAGGGGTTAGTGGTTAGGGATTTGGGTTAGAGGTTAGGGTTAGTGTTAGGGGTTAGATGCCGGGAGATGATGAATCATGCAGGTTTGACTAATTATAAGTTTAAAATTTTCATCCAACATTGTGTAACATCGTCAAAAATTGTTGGATTATCAATGAACGTAGCTTTAGAAGTTTTTGGTTTTGTCTCTCCTTCCAACAAAAAATTTTGTAATTAACTATCACACTCAGATATGGTGCATGGTAAATAAAACCACTGTATTATGTTAAGTAACGACACTTCCTTTCTACGAAGGCGCTCAGTTAGAACTTCATTGTATCGAGACAAAAGAGAGCTTCCCGTGCGTGGGAAATTAAAGATCGTCGTAATGAAATATAAGCATATAATTGAGTCAGTAGTGCGAAATATATAGACTTATTTTTCACCCTGCTCGGTTTCCTTTGTTCTTATCGGGGAATATATTCAATATTCCACTCTATTCAATTTCCGTTTAATAATCCCCTCTAATATTCACCTGCAATTAATAATCCCCTCTAATATTCACCTGCAATGTCTTTGCAGCACAAAAAATGAGAAAAAACAACATCGCGAAGGCAATATGGCATTGAGAATTATTTATTTTCTGACTCATTAACGCGACCTCGCAGTGTGAAAAATAAGTACGTTATTTTGAGGCACCTCGGGGATATGTGTTTATTCACCTCGGCGCTGCGCGCCTCGGTGAATAAATCACATATCCCCTCGTTGCCTCAAAATAACCTATACATATAACAGTCGAATTCTGCAGATATTTAGGGGAAGCTTGTAAATTTACAATTAGAAGGAAATTTGAGCTGATCGTTTGAGATTTTGCTTGGCTGAACTCGGTGTTCCAGCCTGCGTTCCAGCGTATTAAATAATGCAGAATGGAAAGGAATGTGCAAACAGGGGCGCGATCTAATGTGGGGGGGGGGGATGAGTGGGTGATTCTCCCCCGCAGTGGAATGTTCTAGTCGGCCTCCAAATTATGCATTGTATAAATAAACGCAATTGTAAGAAAGAGTGACTAAAATTTTGGAATCTAAAAAAGGATAGACTGCGTCAGCGGCTCTCAGGGAAAGGAGAGCGTGCACGAGATCTGCTGTTTTGCCATTGCCGTCCACTTAGCTTGCGGGCTACGCCCACTTTCAACAGTCGATGTCAAAATTGGCCAATCACACAGATTGTTTACGTTTGCAAAATTATTTGTCAAAATGAAATTTTATAGATTGCTTTACGTTTCGCAAATTTCAAAAGGAAATAATATACGGATGTCGGCTGAAGCCAATTGAAGTCTGTGGGAATAGCGCTATATAGAGGGCAGTCTCCATCGACGTCACACGAAATCTCGTAGATACGTACAAATTAGTTTCGACAGGCTGCGATCAACCGTAATGTAAATGTCAAGCGATAAAGGGACGAGAAAGGTGTCTTAATCTACTTTGTCTATGTATCCATCCAGTCAAAACCATGCACATAGATTTCTACCTGAACAAACGAGTTTCGAGCAATAAAGGGAAGAGAAAAATATATGTCTGAAGCCGTCACTCCAGAGAGAGCATGCAAGTCCTGTTCGTAAGCATTCGATCACAGTAAATTCTCTCCTAGGCCTGGCACAAAATTATTAACTACGAAATCATCAAGAATGCGCTGGCGAAAGAGACGCCGCTATATAACAGACAGCAAGCCAACGAAGACACCATAACCACTATCTCTAGAGCTTGATGTATAGACTTTAATATAAATTATATAGGTCACCGTGTGCTTAGTTAGTTACCCGTTGAAGGCTATAAGTCTGATAGCCGAAAGCTCGTCAAATAAAATATTTGGTCATGCAGAGAACATTCAATGTAAATCGTGCCCTTAAAAGCTCTTTTGAATGCAAAGCTCACGAAAAACCTCTCAAATGCATCCGCCGTGTTTAGGCGGATCCACTAGACGATTTTTGAGGCGATTTTTATGACGATCGTCATAAAAATTCGCGACGATTTAGAGAGGAGTGGAAATGTACTAGCAGCAAGAAAAAAAGCGCGGAATTTTAACTTATTGGTTAAAAATTTGGCGATCGTCTGGCGCTCGACGAAAAGTAGAAGTCAATCCCACTTTTCGTCGAGCACTATATAGACGATCGCTCTTCGACAATTGCGCACGTGTCGTCGTGAACTGTTTTGACGATCGTCTTAAAAACCGTCTGGTGGAGATCCGCCTTTTGATCACAATCAAGCATATTTTCCATTTTGTACCAATTAGATTTCTAGTTCTCTGGGAGAACAAGTAAAAACAGCAAAGCATAGGGTTTCATGCAGGCTCTCCTTTCCCAGCCCTGAGAGCCGCTACGTAAGCTAGAAAAAGGAAGACAAAACGACCTTTCGAACACTCGCCCTTTCACGTTCGGATTTAATTTTAAAATATCTTCGAAGATTCTCCCTTATAGGCTGTCTATTTTGTAATAAAAGCGTAAAGGAAATTAAACTCGTTTAACCTACTTCGAAGAGCCTCCCCTACGAAGCCATTGCCTCAATTGCTTAAAGCACGCCATTTCCAAAATCGTTTTCTCGAAAGAGGCACTTATTCAGAAACCGTTATCTCTTCGAAATTAAAGAACTAAAGTGAAATATATTATTATATACTCTGCCTCTGGATTAAATAACATTTTTGGGTAATGAGTGTTGTATTATCTTATTCGAAATATGCTAATTTTAGCTTATAGTAAACCTATAGTATATAAGGCACCATTTAATGAATAGGAGAAGTATTTGTTATTGTAAGTAATTCTAATTCTATGTGCAGAGAGCTGACAGAATAGACAGGAGTTTCCCTGATTAATTTATTGTGTGATGAGTCAATCCATTTAGATAACGCAAGTATTCAACATAAAACGTATAAGCTGTACCTGGCGTTCCTTTGTCTAAACCACGTCTTGGATATCTGCTGGTTATGGTTCTTAAGTCACTTTGATTTTGAGAAGGTTCGTCGCTCAGCGGCTCTCGGATCAAAGGATTGTCCATTTGTTCCTTTTCGAAAATTCGTCTTAACAAGGAATAACATACTTTTTAAATCTATTTGAAAATCCTTCTGAACTTTTTTTATATAAAACATACAAAGCATATACATCGATAACAAACTACATTACTAAACTGTTGAGAACAATTCAAACTCCCTGACCGTACGTGTGACATGAAACTGTCAATTCTAGCTCAGTCAGTGGCAGTCTAGCTATTTTCGGCCCGGACGCTTAATTTTGAAAATGGGTGTGATGGCTTCCATTATTTTAAATTCAAACTGTATATCATTATAAACTTTTTAAAATTATCCCAATAGTATATATATATATATATATATATATATATATATATATATATATATATATATATATATATATATATATATATATATATATATATATATATATATATATATATATATATATATATATACTATAATGTTGTGCACAGAATGCACCATGAGGTAGTTGCTGTCATGTACACCACGAATGCAGATGCATGCATGCGTATAACCGCACAAACTTTTGAGCCTTTAATATATACAGTAGTCCCAATTTACTGGGATTTCCATCGACAAAAATGTTTAACAATACGCCAGTTCGACTGGAAGATTGCCGAAGTTTAGAACATTAATTTTACTGTATTGAACAATTATTCATCTCAGTATCAATGAATAGTGCAAGGATGTTCACAGAAACGCAAAATGTCTTAGCATATATACAAATATGACCAAAAAGCAACGAAATTATTTAATAGCTTCCGTAATGGTTGTAAACAAAACGGTTTTACACGCTTTTGGTAATTTTATCATTTTCATTCATTAGAAATAGCTTTAATAATTGAAGAGTACCTTTACACACTGTTGGAAACAAAACTTTGCGACTTTCTTGGTGTTCGGCGGAACCGCATCTGCGTTTAGTAACGTCTATAACCGGAATGAGACGCAAACCTATTTTGTTTTTGTCCTGAGGTGAATAGTGCAAGAATATCCAGAGTTGAGCAAAGCACCATCCACCTCATGCTAAATGATATGAAATTATATAACAAATAAAGTAAGTCATGTCCTACCTTGTATTTCGCTTCCAGCCTCTCTTGTAGTTCTACCAAAACTGCCACTTAAACGTGGCTTAAATACCCTTTCGAAGCAAACAACCTTTTGGAAATTTTTGTAATACCGACCATTCTTTTTACAGTAAAAGGTACCGCTTTGTAAAGGATAAGTGGTCAACATTCGGATTGATAAATACCAAACAATAATTATAGATTACATTAATGCCTGCATGTGATTTTAATTTTAATTAAAGTTGTTTTTGTCCGACATTATTACAGGATAAATAAACAATTTTCAAATTCTGCAGTATTGTATAGTGTTATATAAACTTGGTTAAAGCTCTCAGTTTTTCTAACTTGCGCAAGTTCTGGTGAAAATGCTTTCGTGATCTTCAATGATATTTTCTGGAGATAAGATTTTACTTAAAGATTGAAATATATAATTACATGCTACATAGGTTGGCTAATTTATTCAAGCACAAAATTTTGTTTGTGTCTTTTGATAAGGTCGATGTGTCTAATTGTGGTGATAATTTCATTCGTTGAAGGGGTTTTGTATATCGGTGAAAATTTTGAGTGCAAATTTTATACCTAATTTTAAAATGCAACTATATACTGCACATATATATTGTACCTCTGGCACGACTGCAAACAACGCAACTCTACGCCCTCTGCATGCATGGCAGGTCTACAAATTTTACATGAAATGTCCTACAACAAGCTGTTGAACATTTAGTTCTGTACCGAATGTGGTGCCGCAAAATCTATACAATTTCACGCGTTTTACTGCATAATATTAAAGGAAACATTTCAGTATGTGGAACCTGTACGTATGTCTTATTCTTAAACTAGAATGAGGGGATTATCGCCCACAAAATTACACTAATTTTCTCAATTTAAAAACAATTGCAAGTTGCATTCTTGCACGCAAGGACTGCATAGGAACTTTTCGCATGTGTATTCGGCACCTTTGCGTACGCTCATATTCTGAAACTAGAATGAAGAAATTACATCGTCCACAAAATTTGCCTAATTTTCTGAATTGCAAAACGATTGGAACATACATGCATTCTTGGACGCAAGTGTACGTTGCACTCTGTACCAGAGCCCAATATGTTAGGTATGCCGATACTGCATGGGCATATAACAGGGCAAATTCGATACTAATTCTGGCTATATTTCAACTTACTTCAATCGTAAATAACATGCATTTCTTAAATTCTTTGTCAATTACAGTATATGCTATATGCACCTCGTAGCTCAATTGGTATAGAGCATTGGACTATAGCAAATCAAAAGTCGTGGGGTTCCATTCTCCCCGCACTCAAGCAAACGTTTCAGCTTATCCAGTGTGGACACACTCAGAGACAACATGACAAACATATGTTTTTATGCAGTTCATGGATAGATCATGCAGTTCAGAAAAATAACTTTTTTCATTGGTTTGTACAGCTTGGTAAAAATAACGATATTATCGACTGAATAATGACAGGACTGCATGTATAATTAATATCTGCAGTTGAAAAAGTGCGTCAACACTCACATTCAAGTATTATTGGAATGTTTTATGTTCAGTCAAATAAAATAAAAGTTTTACGATCATGCGCAGCATATTGATTCAGTTCCAAATTTTCCTCAGCTACAAAATGTTCTTGCTGAAACAATAAAATTTGAAAGCTAAATGTAAAAATGAAATGATTGAAACGAACCAAGAAAAATGGCAAACAGATGTTGAATATGATTAAAAAGAAAACTTGAATTTGAATATGATTTAAAATGTTTAGTGCAAGCATGTAACACAGGCCGTGTTTAAATGATTAGATGGATTTTGTTGATGGAAATTGTGAGTGTGAATTTTATACATCTATTAGACAAGATGTCCACCATCCTGATATTTACGCATACAACCTACATTGACATCATCTTAGTTTATCTACATAAACATGCTGTCAGAGCTTGACAACTGCATGGCTTCTGTATAGCCTGCGTATAGCAGGCGTTTAGTGCTGGCGGGAGAAGAGAGGGCCTCAACGACGCCCTCTCTTCTCCCGCCTGCACTTTAATGCAGGCTAGCCTCTGTATACCTCTACGCAGGCTAGCCTCTGCATAGCTCAGTTGGCTGGAACGCTGCACCAGAATCGCAGGGCCGCAGGTTCGATTCCTACCAGAGCGCCTATATAATATTATATAGTTGCGTTTTCCGCAAATTCTCCGGGTTAGGTCTAATGAATGTACAAAATTCACACTCGAAATTTCCATCTACAAAATCCATCTATATACGTGTTTAAATCAGCCTATATATATATATATATATATATATATATATATATATATATATATATATATATATATATATATATATATATATATATATATATATATATATATATATATATATAGGCTAAAGTAATTTAGATTATTTTACCATTTCTATCAGTTAACAAGTCGTTTTAGCATGCAATTAAAATTTGAAAGTTATATAACCAATTCAGTGCTTGCATGATTTTGTATTGCCTAGCACAACTTTGAAATATGAAGTTTCAAACAAACGTTCCTGTGCAGTTGAAGAAACACATCTACCAGCATATTGTTGAAGCATTGCAGAACAGTTAAGGTCGAAGAATCCATTGAAGTTGTTCTTGTGTTGAATATAGATATAGCTTCGCCGACCAGCAGCGGAACTTTTCTCATGTTTTTATTTGAAAACCTAAACAAAATCATTGTATTTTATTTTAATTGCAAACACTGAAACATGCATTCTTGCACGTTCACGTTTGACATTTTGCTTTCTTGTACGCAAATGTTATACCTGCATGCTCGTTCTAAAATGTTCACTTCCTTCTGTTGAAGTACAAGATCTGAAGAATTTTAATTATTGCATGGGGATAAAATAGACAGACTAAAGATAATATTGTCTTGGGAAGAATTTTAATAGCAAATTATTCATGGTTTGTGAATGTAGCCACGTATAGCTTAGTTGTATTGAAACACTATATAGCCTATGGAGGAAAAACTTTAGAATTATTTTCATAAAGAATTGAATTTTCGTAATTTTACGACTTTTTATTAATGATTTTGAATTGTTGTATAAGAACGAATTTTTGGCATGATTTATATATAGGGACTACAGTCACATATATTTACTTCATGCGCGTGCAGAAATAGCATGCATATATATCAGACTTTTATCAAACTTTAAAAAATTTAGCTAGTGCACAGCTTGGATGTGGAAGTTTTGTTACATTCTCAGTTGTTAAGCGACAGGTGGAACATATTTCGTCCTATAGGTCATATAATGCGCGGTTTGCCTACAAATCGTTTCGATTTAAGGGTATTTATCGAGATAAAATAACTCAGCTCATGCATGCAGAGTTGCTAAATACATGCAATTACAAATGTTTTTTAATAGTTTTGTTTGTGGAAACACCACGTAAATTTATTTCTGCAAAGCTTTCGATCCGTAAGCCCGGATCTTGATCAGTGCTAAAAATATAGCACTAATGAAGATCCGGGCTTACGGATCGAAAGCTTTGCAGTAATAAATTTACGTGGTGCTTCCACAAACAAAACTATTATATGTTTTATCGGCATTCAAACATACAAAGAACTTAAATGTTTTTTAATTGTCACATATACATATACAAAATGCAGTTCTTAATATAAAAACATCAACAAGACATGTCGAGACTTGCAGTTAGCAGTACACATGTAACACAAAGAACTAGTAAACAACGTAACCTTATATTGGCTCACTGCATCTGAGACCTTAATTTTAGCTCGATGGTTAGAGCGTCTGTCCAGTTATCAGCAGCGTGGTTCAATTCCCACCTTAGGGATCAGAACTTTTCGCAGTATGAACTGAGTATATTCTATTGAGAGCCATATGGATTGTGAGTGTCTGAATTTCGGACACCCTTATATTCTATTGGGAGTTATATATGAGTGTCTGAATTTCAGATACCCTTATATTCTATTGCGACCTATATGGGTGTCTGAAATTCAGATATGCACCCTTATATTCTGTTGCGAGATACATGGTGTCTGCATGAGTTTCAGACACCCTTATATTCCATTGGGAGCTATATACGGGTGTCTGAATTAAGCTTTTATTTTAGTATGTTTTAGTTTTTTTAATAACTTGATGGTCGAAGTTGCATAGTCTCTGATTTTTAAATTGATTTATATATATATATATATATATATATATATATATATATATATATATATATATATATATATATATATATATATATATATATATATATATATATATATATATATATATATATATATATATATATATATATATATATATATATATATATATATATATATATATATATATATATATATATATATATATATATATATGTATATATATATATATATAGTATGTAGTATATAGTATATAGTATATGATCTGCAATGAAATACATACAGTACAACAGATCAATAATCCGGCACATAGTTGAACTATACATATTTAATTGAGCTGTTAGTAACGGTAAATATCTCGAATCTTTGTTCAACATATACCTTTGTGTATGTTCTTTTGTAAGAAACTATCGTCTGTAAAATTACTGTAATTTACGTATACTTAGCTGGAAACATTGGAACTTGCATTCTTGCACGCATATGTTAGAGATATCGCATTCCTACACGCAAATATTGAACCCTAATTTTAAAACTTCTCGCCGGACGCGATTCGGACAACGCGACGCGATTTTTTAGTTTTTGAAAGTTAATAAAACAGCCAATGCATGAAAGCAAATTTTAAAAGATATGTAGACCAAATAACTCAAAATATTATAACGCTTCTAAATATTTAGAAAATTTAAACTATAGGATCAAAGTTATCGGTCACTGAAAATCGAAAAACGCGTCGCGTTGGCCAATCGCGTCCGGTGTGTCTGGATACGGTCATGATTTATTTTGTTAGTTTTCTTCATGGATAATATATTATATATAGGATAACAACCGAGTTGAAGGTCTTTCATTGAAAGACCCGACCGCAAGGTTGTTATGTCAGAGAGTTTAAGCTTCGCGTCATACGTCAAACGCCAGGCAAAGAAAAATTTTACGGTATCAGGCAATAAAGAGTAGCCTAAATGAACTTGCTGTTTTAAAACTGGGCGGCCGTGTTGTATCGGATATACAAACTCGAACCGAACGCAAGAGTTTGTATATCCGAAACATCACGGACGTGAATGCTGTAAATGGCTTGTCAGGAAACGTCTCGATGAGAACATTCGTATTCTTCAACAATCTAAAATAAATGAATTATATTCGGTAACTTAAAGTTTATGTATAAATCAGCATGATTTTGCATCAGATATACAAACTCCTTCACGGTCATGATTTATTTTGTGTTTTCTTCATGGATTATTATATATAGGATAACAACCGAGTGGGAGGTCTTTCACTGAAAGACCGACCACAAGGTTGCTATGTCAGAGAGTTTAAGCTTCGCGTCATACGTCAAACGCCAGGCAAAGAAAAAAATTATGGTATCAGGAAATAGAGAGTAAATGAACTTGCTGTTTTAAAACTGAAATACATAATCAGTATCCCTTCGACGCATGAAAGAAAATATGAAACGCAAACGTTCATTACAAGGAAAATTTTGCCAAGAAAGTTCGAAACTGCCGTTTGTCGTTCCCGGAAACGTGAAGCTTAAACTCCCTGTTGTTTATATATACCATCCACACCTATTTTCTATTGTTCTCAATTGGTTGTGGTAACTCACATTGAAAGTTGGGTGGTGGATTTTGATTATCTACAGGGGAGCAATTATATAGCGGGGCTGCATATTATAGCATGCACTCATTAAAAATCCAAGACACGGAATAGGTTTTGAATTAATATTAAAAATGTTAAACTCAAAACCTGGAACAGGGGTATATCAATGAACACAGACAAACTTTCACCCAACAAGAACTATTTACTCAGCAGGCGCTAGTAACTCCAGACGAAGGGCCTTCGCTCGAAACGTCAAAATTCTCCTTATATTTTTCAGGTATGGTTGAATGACTTGAATCCCTACCAACGAAAGCTTGTTAATAGTGAGCTTACGTTGCACCAAATCTGCGACACGGACGTGACATAAAAATCGTTGCCAATGTTTGGAATCCAGTTTTATTTTGCTTCACTTGTGTCTCTGACTTTATTTACCAACTGGAGGCCATAATTTTTATCCGTGTAGTGAAACTGTGAGAATAGTTCATGCAGTTTGTCTTCACGTCCGCGTCGTAGACTTGGTGCATCTAAAGTTCGCTAATGTTAGTATTTAGCCTATTCATTGCAAAACAGGCCCGTAGCTGAGGGGGGCCTGGGGGGGGGAAATTATGTCCCCCCCCCCTTATTCCACAGTTTTTGCCATGATATATACAGTACTACAGCGACCGTAGAAGATTAATACTTGAGGCTCATAGTCATACTCAATTTTTGTATGAAAATAGATTGCTTCTGGCCTAAAATAAATAACCTAGCTCATAGGCGTAGAGTATGGGGGGGGGGGCTTTGGGGCTCGAGCCCCTCCAGAAATCTTACACCACGGGCTTAGCCCCTGCAGACGTTTTGCAGAACTAAAGAGACCTTAAGATTGACGTTTACGGCAAACGTCAAACCGCTAGCGAAGTTTTTGATTTTACAACTCTATTATTGTAGCTTTTACACCAATTTTGAAATATGTTAAACTGATTAAACTTCTGCTCTTTAGCAATGATTTAAGAAAGCAAATTAACCACTAGTCATGCCATTCACCAATGAAAGCAGTAAATTAAGATTTGGCGTTTGAAGTTTACGGTTTGACGTATAAATTTCATGCTTTAACGACTACAAGCCCTCGTAGCAGTTCAAGCATGAAATTTATACGCCAAACGCCAAATCTTAATTTCCTGCTTTGGTGAATGGCATGACTAGTGGTTAAGTTGCTTTCTTAAATCATTGCTAAAGAGCACAAGTTTAATAAATTTAACATATTTCAAAACTGGTGTAAAAGCTATTATAATAGAGTTGTAAAATCAAAAACCTCGCCAGCGGTTTGACGTTTGCCGTAAACGTCAATCTTAAGGTCTCTAATAGCTGTTAATGTTGTTATTTTTTTTGGGGGGGGGGGGCTAAGTACCGAAATTTGGTATAAGAAATTGAGATAAAGTACCCGGAAAGCAATTGCAACGTAGTCGTCCGGAAAATTTTTTTACCTAAAAAGTTGTCGACGGGGAGGTGGGGTCGAGTCAGCATCCCAACCCCTCTGTTACATTCTTTCTGCAGTGCCCCCCCCCCAAAAAAAAAAAAATTGAGAGCCAGCTACGTGCTTGTTGCAAAATTAAAAGTATGTTTATTTATACTTCTCTTTGTTTCTTCGTGAGTCCAAGGCCATCAGAAGCACTCTCTTTCAGCATGACATCTGCAACGCATCTCTCAAATACGATTACGAAAATCTATTGTCTTTGTCCGTTGATAATCTAACAATTGCCTTCCCTTTCCTCTAAAATAATGCTGAATTGAGGCAACTATACCATGAAGTGTGTTTGGCAGATATTTGCTTCCATCGGCTTTTCGTACTTCACAAATAAACAATGCTAACGTGCAATTTAATTCCTCGTCAGACCTAGCTTCTAAGCTATTTTGTATATTGTATAATATCCAGCCCCGCAAGGCAATAATTTCCTTCGCCATCATCTTAGACTTTCTCATTTCTTTGCTGTCGCCAGTTCTCAAATCAGTTCACTGCTTATTTGTCCTTATATTTCGTTGGTTTAGGGAGCGTGTCACCAAGCAATCTTGGCCTGCATTTCAATGTCTGAAATAGGCATTGCGAAGCGATTCTCTACCACTGGTATCTTTTTCTCAACGTTGATATCCAAAACTGGTGCGTCAGTTCACCCAGTTGACAATGCCTCCCAAAAGCAGTCATCGCCTTCGATTAGATTGGATTCTTGCCGAACCAATACACATTTCTTCTTCCGACTGTTCTGACAAAATCGCTCAACACATTGCAGGAAAAAATCCCGAGCAATGCAGTTTAATTTTGCAATTTACCAAACATCCAAAATTCATTCATTTATCAAATTCCCAAAGGCACTGGTAACAGTCTCAAAACAAAGAGTGTAGGATTAGTATGATCACTGGACAAAGATTAGATCGTTAAAGCTTATCGTTCGCTTTGTCGATCCGTAAAACTAAAAGAAAGTTATGCAAAACCTCTTGAAAAGAATAGAAAATAGGAGTGATACATTATAATAAACAACATAACAATCTTTAACGGTCTAACAACATAACAATCTCAATAACGGTCTTTCATTGAAATCCAAGACCTCGCAGGTTATAAATTCATGTCTCGCTGTTTATGAATGCTGAGCCCTATTCTTACCCTGACTCTAACCCTAACCTGTGATCCTAACTCACGAACAACGATACATGAATCTATACAGGCATCTGATGGTGAAGATGGTGTCATATAGTGTCTGGTGGTTCAAACAGTTAATGTGTAGGGTAGTTGTCAGATGGTGTAGGGTGGTTATACAGGGAGGGGTTGTCAGATGGTGTATGGACGTGTATGATGGTCGAAGTGTGTCAGATGGTGTAGGGTGGTTATACAGAAAAGGGTTGTCAGGTAGTGAAGATGGAACAGATAGTGTATGATGGTCGAGGTGTGTCAGATGGTGTATGATG